>PVIU01022032.1:0-30276 GCA_004026605.1 Ondatra zibethicus | reverse complement strand
TTTTCTAAGTCTATTTATTTCACCAGCAATGTAGCAGAGGTATTTACACCCCAGTGTGAAGTTATCCTGGGTAAAAAGAATTGTAAATTCCAACTAAATTAAATTAAGAAATTTCTATAATTATTTAAAGATACATGAATACACAGGAATATATATATATATAGCAACTTACCAAAATATCAGTTTATTGGAGGCAGTGGTATTGCAGGCAAATGCTAAACCCACTAGTATTTAAAAAAATAATCCTTAATGATCTGGAAAGATGGCTCAGCTAAGAATGCTTGCTGCTCTTGCAGAGGACCCAAGTTCATTTCTCAGCACCCTTGTTAAGAGGTTCACAACCCTTATTATGCCCACTTTGGTGGAATCAAATGGCCTCTTGTGGCCTCTGCAGACACCCATAAACACATGGCCATCCCCACATGCATATCCACATGAATAAAATAAATAAATTATTAAAAATTAAGCCTTGAGTTGTCATGTTTGTTCATTCCGATGGTTTAATTGGTTGGCTGATTTCAAGTTGGCAACATAGGAGCACTGAACATGGGCTTGAGTGGAGGTGGTGAGCACAATTGCTGAATTGGTGGGAACCAGCCCTAGGACATGGGGTACTGCAGGTAGTTACTACTTGAAGGTCACGGGCACAGTCCTTGCACTAACTCTAACTTTGCTTCTTTCTGATGCTGGGGGGCTAATCCTCAGCTCTGTGTATGGGAGAGAGGTCACTCTCAATTGAGCTCTGTAGTAGACCCTAATTAACTTTGTCTAAAGTTTTAGGAAAGTTTATCTGATGAAGGGGAGGTTGGACTCTTTTCCTCTCCATCCCTCTAGTCTCCTCTTCCTGGGATGATACATTAGCTCAGCATCCTCAAATCTGTATGTTTAAGACTAACCGGTTACGGCTTTATAGCCTTAGTTCAAAAAGAAGGAGAAAAATAAGAATGAAGGCATAGGGAAAGTGAGGGAGAGAGGGAGAATGACAGGTGTTTCCTAGTAAATCAACTCAGTGAACTAGGGAAGGTGCACACACTTGTACACATGTTGTCTAAGGACAGATTACCATGAGTCCAAGTACTGCCTTATGTAGGTATAGTGACCACAGCAATGACATGTTAGATCATTTAATTCAAAACATTAATAATAAGCATCACTTATAGGATGCTACTTTGGTGAAGCCACCAGCACTTTGCTGAGGTCAAGGAATTGTTTGTCAGTAGTAAGTGATGCAAAGAAGAACCCACTTACCATCAGCTTTGCTTGGTGGCCATATTATGGTCTGTGATATTTAGGTGAGACATGAATGCTGATTTAAAGACCTACTAGTAACATAATGTAGCTCGCTTGGGAATCACTCAGAAGCAGGGCTGATGTGATCCTGCTTGTAAGTTCCGTGCTTTAGCAGAGTCCAACAATGTAATTTCAGGAGACTGGAAAATTGTTTATGGAACATTTTTGTGAGTCAGGGAAGCTAAAAACTCATGGCAAGGAACAGTACCACCTGAAATAACAGGGTCTTTATATCCCGAGGCTTATTAATTTGTAGTTGAACCCAACTAGCTGAAACAACAGCTGACTGTGGGTGAACCTGAGCTCCAGTGTGCTGGCCAGAGCTGTCGGGTAAAGCCTCTGAACATGCACCAGTGAGGCTAAAATCTCAGCAGTGCTCACTGAGAGAGACAACGCATGGGTCAAGGAAAAAATCAGAAAGAGGGAGGAATGGAGGGAAGGAGATAGATAGATAGATAGATTAGATTAGATAGATAACAGACAGATGGATTAGATAGATAGATAGACAGATAAATAGATGACCACCACATCTGTCAACTTATTGAGCCAATCAGGGGTTAACTGATTTCTGCAAAAACATTCTTTCCAGCAGGCTGTAGTGAGCAGAAATTGCATGTCATGGCTGTCATTTTTTAAAAAAGAAATTCTTGCTATAGTTCAAAACTATGCCACAACTCTCAGAGGTTAAATAGGAATAATTTTGACAAATGACACATTTGCTCTGGCATAAAAAAATATACACAGACGTCTAGATAGAGTTTAAATGATAGGTCAATCTGGAATGGATGATAGACACTATTATTAATTCCAGGCATTATTTCTGAAGAGTAAAACCATAGATGTGAGTCAGTGAAACAGGCAAGACCACACCCATAGCGCTAGTTTTCTGCATTACCTTTAATGTTTCATTCTGTTCCATGAATACGTTGGGTATTATTGTTAAAGACTCGCCATGGATTCTTTAAATTTATGATGTTGAAGGCTTACTGCACACTTGAATTTGAAGGGGCAGGAGTTGCAAGTCACTATGTGATAAATAAGAACTATTTAGAAAGCAGAAACTCAACAACTGTTTGCGTCATACTGGGGAGTAAAATTGAAAACCATTATGGAGAGATCGTGTTTTGTACTATTAACCTGGTTTTCCTCCTCCTCGGTATTTACAATTTTATCTCACCCCAGTGTTATCAGAGCATTGGGCCAGTGTTCACTGACTCAACTGAGGCATCTGGAAGGGCAGAAACAGAAATTCAATGCGATTCACTCTGTCTTTGTGTTTCTAAACCGCAGGCCCTCAAAAAAAGTGAGAACATTTATAGAATGGCTGAGAGCAACAGGATCAGGATAAACATCCTGGGAAAACACTCAGAGGAAAAAGGCTTCCAATCATTTTGAGAGCAGTCCCCTGGGTTGGTGGGAGGGTAGGTGACAAGGGTGGGGGTATTTGGAGGGCTGTGTGGTGTGTGCCTCCTGGCAACCTTCTAGGAACAGAAAATGGTTGTATTTAGTCGTGAAAGACCCAAGCAATGTGTCAAAGATAGATTCTGTGTTCCTAAGAGAGGTAGCAAACTCCCAAGTGTGTTTGGTGACCATGATGATGGCTATTTCACCTGCAATCTATGTGGACCAATGGCTCCGCTACAAAACAACAGGAGGACAGTAGATTGCAGACTGAGATGTGGAGGAGCTGGCCAGGGTAACTATTTGTAATAGAGGGTCAGTTTGCAGAAAATTAGGACATATTATTTATTATCTACTCAAAATTGTGAGGTATGATTTGAATCTGCATCATAATTTGATGGAAAACTGAAGTTATGGGGTTTTTTTTAGTAATTTTAGGATATATTGTGACATGCTTATAAAATAATATTTTGGGATATGTAGAGATGTTGTGAATATCTGGGAAGCCTAATATTCTAATAAAATATACATTATTAGAAATATCAATAAATGGGATAAATTATTTGAAATATGTATTTCATATAGAGTAAATATTATGAGGCCAAGGATATATGAGAAATTAATAACAGTATTATAAAAAGGGAGAAGTACAAAAAAATTAAGTAGTGTCATCTAAATTACCAGTAAATAATTATCTTTAGGAAAGTTAAAGAAGGAAGCAAGGGGAAACAAAAATAATTTTAATTAGTTAAATCAATAAAGATTTTTAGATTCATACTGTCATTACATAGGAGTAATAAAGTGCTAAATTTTGCTTCATTAACCATCCTTCATACTTAAATAGAGCTCTACATAGTCCGTTTACACATAAATATTTATCATTTGATTAAGTATATAAGATAGCTATACAAATAAATACCTAATATAATTATAGCAGTAATGTATGCTATGTAGAACAACAACAGAGGGCCTGGAGATTTGCTGCAGTTTTAGTGTTCTTTCTGTTTTCTCTTTCTGTTGAATGTGAGTTCCATGAAGGGAAGCCTAACAACAATCCACTTAAGTCAAGAGGATTATCTCTTCAGAAGATGATAGCAGAATGTCTTAGAATATATACCGTATGAAGAATCTTCCCAAGGCTCAGTCACCATCACATTACATATACATTTTGCTGTAGCCCACAAAACATTCACAATATTTTTCTTTTTAATGTTTCTTATAAATAATTCACTTTGTTTATGTTCAAAGAATATTACAAGCAGAAAGGAACTTGTTTAAAGAAAAAGCAATAATGTCAGTGAATGTTATTCAGTGACTTTGGCTTTCTGTTATGGTCTTTTCTTGAGGAAAGTGAGTATAATAAGGTTTTCTGTTAGGTCTCTGGGTTGATCTCAGTGCTTCCTCTTTGGCTGTTTGCTCTCATAAGCTTGGGAGCATCATTTGACATTAGATAAGGTGAAATTTTGTAAAGGGTAACATGACAGTATGGGCTTCCAAATGTCCATTTGCAAATTGTTAATGGAAAACATATCAGCATTGGAAACCACACTCAATCCTTTTCAAGTCAGTAAAGAAGCCAGTGCGACTCAGTGGGAAGGAGCTAGACTCATAGCCCAATTGCCCTTAACCTGGAGTTTAGCACTGACTTTCTCTGCATTACTTCACTGGAGAGCTATCTGTGTAGAATCACTTAAAACATAGGCCTAAAGTACAAGCTGCCAAATCAAAACGACACCTTGAATTCTGCATCCCCAACAACAATGCCTTTCCACTTATGGTTTGCTCAATATGTAAAGAGTAGTTTATGTGTCTTCAGATTTCTATTTAGTGAATCTTGCTCACATACTTCTACTTACTTGAAAAATATTGTATCCCTTGCTAACATTCAACTTTCTTACCAGCATGTTAGTGTCTCCCATGGTCCATGTCCTTCATGCAGACTCTTGAGTTCTTAGTACTCTTTTAACATCCCATGTTTGGGCAGATAATGTGGCAATTCAATTATCTAGCTGACCAATTTTTACATCTTCACATTTTAACATTTCAAAACCAGTATTGTGGCAACATACTTATTGTACTTCCTCGCCATAAAATTATAAGCTTATGTGAGTTATGTCAGACAACCATTACATAGTTATTATTTTATAAAGTCATGCATACATCAGCTTCTCTAAATATTATACCACAGAGAAGGTGGAACATAATTATATCATACCACATACCATGAATAATATAGTGGATCAAGTGTACAAAGAAAGTTTTCATCGTATAAAACATCAAAAAAGCTGTTAAAACATTTTTTAAAGAAAGTATTGAAGAGCTATTTAAGAAAGAAAATAATCTGAAAGTCAGAAATGGGGCACAGGTATAGGAACTAGGGGGACCTCATGTTGTTACTGAAGGTACAGTGAAATACAATATAACTTCTTTATTCCTTTTTATTGATTTTTCCCCCATACAGTATATCCTAATTATAGTTTCCCCTCCCTTTGCTCCTCCTAGTTCCTCCCCACTACTCCCCCCCTCTGGACCCACTCTCTTTCTGTCTCTCATTAGAAAATAATAGGCTTCTAAGAGATAACAACAAAAATGACAAAATGAAATATAATAAGATAAAACAAACCCCATCACATCAAGGATGGGCAAGGCAATCCAACAGAAGGAAAAGATCCCCAAGAGCTAATGCAAGAATCAGAGACCCACTTGCTAACACACTCAGGAGTCCCATAAAAAAGCTAGGCTGAAAGCTATAATATATTCACAGAGGATCCTGTACAGACCCCGCTATGATTGCTGCTTCAGTTCCTGTGAGCTCATATGAACCTTGTTCAGTTGGGTTAGAGGGTCATGTTCTCCTGATGCCCTTCATCCTCTCTAAACACAATAGAATTTCTAAAATCAATAATTTAAAAGCATTTGACATGATCTAGTGGCCCACATGTACACAATAAAACTACAAGAAAATGAAATTTTAATGAAAAATTCAGAAAAAGTATTATTTCAGGATATGAGATTGGATATAGGTATTTAGCAATATCCCAAACTTGTAATGTTGCAGCTAACACAAATATTATGTGTTTAATGATTTTATACTACATTCGTTATTGCTTAGTAATGGAATTTTAAAAGTAAAAATCCAACTTATTTAATATATTAAGGAAGTAAAGGATTTATGCAATGAAAACTTTAAACAATACAGAAATCAAAGACAACACTAGAAGATGGAAAGATCATGGATCTGAAGACTCAGCTTTGTGAAAATGGCTATTTTACCCCAAACAACTTCTAGTTTCAATAGAATCCCCATTAGTGCTACTCTCGGTAATGCTCATAGAAACCTCATTTTACATGGGACTGTAGTTATTGTAGAGACTTACAACATTCTCAAAATGCTGAGAAAAAGTTACTACTGAATGTACAGTCCTAAGTAAGACATCAACATTAGGCCCTTGCAGGAGAGGGAGAAAGACTTTGAGTGTTGGGGGCGGAGGAAGAACGCCCTGGAAGCTGTCTTCCAGCTGTGGGAGGGCCGTGGCATGCCTGAATTCCTAGCAGCTGTGACTCCCTGCCCCTTGCAAGATTGGGCCTGCCAACATTCTGTCTGGGTGATGCTGGGTCAGTTCTCCTAAGCACCTACATGTCCCCAACGAAATCTATTGGCAATTGATGGCTGCTGGGGGAGGGGGAGGCATTTTCTTCAATGGTTAATCCCCTGGTAAATTAGCCATGCTCTGGTGAACAGCTCTCATGCACATCTATGTAAGCAATGCAAATTCAGTAATGAACTGAAATATTTAACTTGAATCTGTCAGGATTCAATAAGTTTATTTGTCCCCTCCCTCTTGGATTTTAAAAAGTGAGATAATATATCAAAATAAAAGTCCATAATAGTGCTAATGCTACTTTATAAGTAAGTAATTTAGGTAAGAATTTACCAACTTAGTAACAATACATTTCTGAATTGCCTGTGATTGACATTGGTGTTATATTCTAATAACAGCTGTTAGAATTTTTCATTTCTCAAATACTTCAGCTGAAAATAGAACAGAGAGAAATGATTTCTGAAAAGTCAATCAATAAAAGTGAAACCTCACACTTTAATGACTTTTGTAAATACATTTTAAATTCACCTAATTTGCACACAATCAGCCTGCTATCTCCATAAACCATCTACCAAATTTCACTTAATAAGAAAGTATTTGCACATGGCAAAATGTTAAAGATGGGTAGCAAAGGCTACACAAATTTATCTACTTGGAAAATCAGACTGAATTATTCTTATCTCACCAGGCTACTTTCTCATCACCCTGACTTCCACAATGAAGGCGGAAATCAATTTCATTACCAAGCAACACTTTCAATCATGGGTCTCCAAACTGTTCAGCATTAGAGCTGACATTTCTAAAGTATTTTATGATTCGTCTTTAGTGCTTAAATAATGATTGTAAAGTTTTGTTTGTCAGAATGAAAAAGAAATACTTCTCATTTCAAAAATGGGTCAAACATGAATCATGACATTGGGCATGACATTCAGTACCATATTTTTATGTCCAAAACTTAACTGCCAGTAATACAAAATTAGGAAAATCCAGGGGGGAAATTTTAGGTTCAAAACCTACAGACAGTAGGCACAACCATTAATTCTTCCAATAGTTAAAAAGCAGTGGATTTGATAAGGAATAACTATAAATTATGATCTAAGAAGATATTGGAAATTCCTTTCTCTCTTAAGACCCAATTTGTTGGCCATAAGCTAGTTTTCTGCTTCCTATGAGACATTTAAATAGAAGCGTATTAATTAAATGATTAAGACAAAAGGAAGTTATAATGTTTTGCATACCAAAGTGTTCTAAAGGATTTCATAGCTTTATGGTAAATGCACATTGTAAAGAGAGCAACTTGGAAAAATTTCTTATGTTACTTTCATTTATAGTACTGAAATTACTAATTACCTGCTAAGTTCTATTTATTTATCTTTCTCTTCAAGAAGCTCAAAGTATTTTACAGCTCTCTATGTGATCTTTGCCACTTTACAGATAAAGTTATTTGTAAAATTAGAATTATCAAGGAAAAAGTTAACAGCAAAGAGTGCATAACCTACATTATCTTAAGGATAGAACTTAGTTCAGTGGTCAGTTTTTTTAAGGCATATTTTGAAGTTTGATACTATTTATTTAGTTTACTGTTTGGTTTTCGGTATGCATTTTAACTTAATATATTTTATATAATAATCTATTTCAAATCTAACAGTGTTTTATCAGGAAATTATGTTTAGCTGAACTTATTTTAACCAAGATATTAGAACTGTTTTAAATTAATTAATTAATATTTTTTTTTACTTTATAAGTAATACCATTCAAAATTTCCACTTCCTCCCCTCCTTCCACTTCCCTCCCACTCCCCCACTCACCCGCTATCCAGGCTTAGGAAGGTATGCATCTAAATAGAATAGGATCCCAAAAAGCCAGTACATGCAGTAGAGACAAATCCCAGTGTCATTATCTTTGGCTTCTCAGTCCGTCCCAATTGTCAGCCACATTCAGAGGGTCCAGTTTGATCCCATGCTCATTCAGTCCCATTCTAGCTGGATTTGGTGAGCTCCCATTAGATAAGGCACACTGTCTCAGTAGATGGACCAACCCCTAGTGGTCCTGACTTCCTTGCTTATATTCTCCCTCCTTCTGCTTTTCAACTGGACCTTGGGAGCTCAGTCCAGTGCTCCGATGTGGGTCTCTGTCTCTATCTCCATCCATCGCCAGATAAGACTTGCTCATGACCAAGCAACTCAACATTCTGGCCTGGAATAGGAAGGATCTTATGAACCTTCACCCCCAGCTGGAGAGCTATGAATAGTTGGTGGGGGAGGGAAAGCCATTTTTTTATTGGTGTGGCTCCAGTAGATCAAACACCTTTCTTTGGATGCCCCCAAATCCAGGAGTATATGAACAGCCTCCAACAGATTTGGTGGGTTAGATTTTTTTCAGAAAGGACACAAAGATTTTAGGGTAGGGAAGTAGAGATGGATACAAGAGGACTTAGGGGGAGGATCTGGAGGTGGCTATGATCAAAACACATTTTGTGAAGGTCTCAAATAATTAATAAAAATATTTATGATAGTTTTCACTATCACATTGCCTATTACAGGATTTAGGTATATAAATTAGTCAAATCATTTTATTTTTCTGGACTTTAAGTAAATTATATGTGAAGTAGTATGTACCTTATAAATCTAATCTGAACAAGGATTAAACAAGATAGTTAAAAATTAGATGCCTACAACAGAGCATCCACACAATGAATGATAAGCCCCTTTTGTATTTCCCTTTCAGTACCAAATTGCTGCCAGCTGTGAGCAAATCTGTTCATTTTCTCATCTGGGTCATATTTTCACTGCTTTTGTTGATGCATGCAAGAGGACTTCCCATGAACAATGACGGGATAAAGGAAAGATGACTGGGATGTTTTAAAATATATGGTTGTGCTGTTCCTGAATCAATGATGACAATAGAGTTCAGGAGGCAGACAATGAGATGTCCCAGGATTCATGTTAATAAGCACATGAGCCGCACTGTATTCTTATGAATAAACATGTTACTTTACTTAGGGAGAATTTAGTTGAAATTATTCATTTTGGAGAATAATGCAAAGCTTTACTCAAATCTAAATAATATGACCCACATTTTTCCTTCCAGCTTATTCAATGTTTTTTTTTTTCCAAATGTAATACAGGTGCATATTTTTGGTTCCTTGAGAAAAGAAAAGAGAACAGAGTAAAACACATTCAATTTTTAGCCTCAGTTCTGTTGTTAACAAATTATGTAATTCCAAACAAAATATGTCCAAATATTTAGAGGTGGCTTTATAAAACATTTTATATGTGTACCTTACTTAAGAATTCCATTAAAAAATTGAAACTGAATATACTTGAAATACACTAGGTTCATGGTTTATAGCAGATCCTTACAAGTTATTATTTTTCTACCCATTTTAATACTAAATAACTTATTTAGAATAAGTGTCTCATCTCAAATGCATTGTTAAATGGTGCATATTACCAGCTCAGCTTGATATTTCTTCAAGCTGAATGGTTCAACTTCTTCTATAAAATATTGCCATCAGAATAATGGAGGTTTGGTTTTAAATATTTTCCATGCTTCCTGAATTATGGAACATATGCCTCTCTTCCAAGAGATCATGCATACAAACTCCCTAACTTAAGTAAGCTCTTACTTTGAACAATGATGGAAAATTAAAATACATTCCCTCTTTAAATTTGTACAGTCAAGAAAAATATCAGAACCATGAGAAATATCAAAAATATATTATTTTGTTTAGAAGCCAGTCATCCTTGACCAGTCTTTAAAATTATTAGGGACACAGAATTAATGAGCCAGCATGTCATCCTTTTTCTGACATACTCATAAATATTTAAGAGATGCTGACAGCTTAATTTTCTATTTTCATTTAAAATTCTATCTCCTGTGTATGGTTCTTGCTTCTGTTTCCTCTTCTACATTTCATACTTAGTGTAATAACTCAGATCCTCATTGTCTCTTGTCTGCATGTGCCAATCTAAGGAATCTTTTTTTCCTGGATCCTTAGCAGCTATATTTGACTTCTACAATCTTTTTTTTTACATTGATGTCTCAAAGAGCAAACTTTGAGACAAATCAGACCAAATTATATATTATTTAACTGTACAAAATTCCTCAGTAGCTTCAGAATAGAACTCCAGCTCTATACATGTTACAAAACCCAGAGAGCTAAGAGCAGGAAGAGAAGGCAAAGGGACACAAGGAAGCCTGACATTGATTTGGGTAATCTGAGAATTCCTCAATCCAGCACCCAGCAAAAAAGTTTTACTGAAGGCTAAGAAATTACGGGAGTATGAGGCAATCTTATCATTTTGGGAGTCTGAGGTTGGAGTTCAGGACCTATTAACTAACTACTATCATGGAGATTACACTAGGCTTGACTTTAGAGCAAAGGGGAGACAGAAATTGATCAGAATTTATAGAAATAAAACCTAATTCTGAGCTAGCTCAGTTTTGTAACCTGCCCTTTCACTAACAACCTGACAGATGAAAATAAAGGATTCTGGGGGAAAAATATGAATCAGAACTCTTACAGACATAAATGTCAAAATCCAATAAAATATAACCATGCATTCTAGGGAACATATAAAATAAAAACAAATTTAAAACATACATTGACAGACAAAATGATAGAGTTCTAAGATACAAATTTAAATAACTGTGATTTGCGTGTTTCAATAAGTTTTCAAATTCTACAGCCATTCTGATATTGTCTGTCTTGTCAATCAGTGAGTGGCAAAATCTTAGCACTCAGCTTTGACTCAAATCTTTCTCTGGGCCCAGAGATTTGTCCCACCAACAAACCAAGTTGTTCTACCATTACACATATATTCCTTGATATCTGTTGATTCTCTCCACTGTTGCTGCCAGAGAGATGCCCTCTATATACTAAGAAGAAAGGAGCATTCTGGTCTCTGAAGACAGAGGCCCTGGAGAGGAATCCAGCCAAGCAGGCCTTGCCCCAGTTTAACTCTTGGCTCATATCCCCTCCTCCTGAGTACATTTTTGTATGTTTGTACTTCAAAACACTCAGATTTAATGGGTTCTGGGGTCTATATTTCTTTATGGAGGTTTTCATGTCATATAAGACTTAGTAAATAATACATAACCTTTTCTATTCCTAATCTGTCTTTTAAAGTGTGGTTTACAAGGCCTCAGCCGGAGTTCTAGTTGGATAGAGAGAGAGAAAAATACCCTTTCCTTCCATGCAATTCATATAGCTTCTCCTCATACAAAGCCTCTGTCACTAGCTCTTCTAAATAGATTCCTCTTTCCTTTGATAGTCCCTCCTGCAGTTTTTTCTTCAATGGCAACTTGTTTTTATTTATTTGTTTGCTGGCTACCTCCCACATTGAAATGTAAGCTCAATGAATTGCATTCACTTCTCTATATCCTGTGCTTAGAATAGGATTGCCCTTGTGAAGGAGGTCAAGAATTTTTGTTATATAAGTCAGTACATCAACAAAGTCAGCATAAGCCCTATTTATTTTAAACGTTTCTGTTAGAATGCTTTTCAGATCTAGTATTCTTTCTATACACAACATATGCATTCATGCACCAGTATAATTGCTTCGCCAGGGTTTTCTTATTTGCAAATCTTAGAATTCAGTGTTGTGGAAACTTATTTGTGATCGATGATCTATATTTATATAGTATCCATCATGTATGAAGAATTGGGTTAATCATAATACTATGACATAAATGGCACAAAATGCACTCAAACAAGGGGGCTTTGAGCTGAGAGTTTAGTTGGAGAAATCTCAAAGTTCAACCAAGGAGAGAAAAGAAGAGGGTGCCTGGCTAGCATGATCAGAATGGCATATGAAGTCATTATGAGAGAAATAATTATTTCATTGAAGTTGTTTTTTTTGCATTTTTTTTGCCAAAAACCAAAAAAAAAAAGTCAAGAGGATGGAATTGAGATCTTACCAGGTCCTCATTAGAATTTACCTCCTTGGAAGAACCATAGTCTATGGATACATCACAAGTTAGCTATTCTGATGGTTGATTTTGGAATTGGCTAATTTATACCAAAAAGAACTGACAAAAAAAATCCATCTAAAATATAAATAGAACTTAGGCCAGTTACAATGAATAAGGATATTAATTCTAAACAGTGTTATCTCCAAAACACTGGATTATAAACAGAAAAAAATTGCTACTTTCTGTTTTTCCCCCTCAATGGTTAATGCAATTTACTTTGTACATGCTCGTGTAAAAATATAATCAAGCATATAACAAAGTTATTTATCATTTTCTTTATTTGTATGTAAAGCTACTTATTCTATTTTTCCCATTAGGAACTGGGGAAGAATTTTTTTTCCTCCCCCAGAACCACTTGACAATGTGGTAATCACACCTTGTAGACGTTACTAATGACATATGCACAGGACATCTTACACTGTCCATCCAAACACATGCAAGTGTTAAGAAATACAGATTGACCACTATGTCTAGATTTAAATCTTAGTAAGTCTCCACAAGCAGAAGTTTGAAATCCTCTCTGGAAGCTTGAAAACTTGGGAACATTCCCCATTTTGATGTATGGTTGTTGACACTGTCCCTGAGAGACACATCAGCCTCACCCACATTTCTCATTCTGACTTCAGTAAATGCCTGGCAGCTGTGGCAGCTGAGGCAGCAGGCCTGTCACCTTGCTGTCTACTTGGACATTCTGTACATCTGAACTGATTTTGAGTCTTTGGAAGTCATACAATTACTTCATAAAAAACACACTCACCTTGCTTTTTGCTGCTGAGTTTTTAAATTAGTTCCTGCTTTGCTCTGAGGCAATGGTCTTATACCCTGTAAAGACTTGTCACTTGTATTGGTTTAATAAAATGCTGATTGGCCAGTAGCCAGGCAGGAAGTATAGGTGGGGCAACCAGAACAGGAGAATTCTGGGAAGAGGAAAGGCTCAATCTGCAGTCGTCACCCAGACACGGAGGATGCAACATGAGAATGCCTCACTGATAAAAGGTACCAAGCCATGTGGCTAGCACAGACAAGAATTATGGGCTAATTTAAGATGTAAGAATTAGTTAATAAGAAGCCTGAGCTAATAGGCCAACCAGTTTATGAATTAATGTAGGCCTTTGTGTGTTTCTTTGGGACTGAATGACTGGGGGACTGGGTGGGACAGAAACCTCAGTCCACACTGCTTCTTTTTGAACTAATGAGAGGCTAATAAAATTTTTACTTTGATGGAAATCCTGGGGTCACACTCATATTTATTTTTATTTATATGTATTTGGGTCTGGCATGTGTATATAGGTGTCCACAGAAGCCAGATGAGGGTGTTAGAGCCCCCAGAACTGGAGTTACCTGACATGGATGCTAGAAACTGAACTGGAAGAACAGCAAATGCTCTTAACAAATGAGCAATCACCTTGACTATTCATGTTCACTTATTCTTTGGGATACTTTTTATGAATGCTCCTTAAAACCTTGCCATTCACAATTAAAGGTGTGTATTTAAGTTCTAAGCACAAGGGATTTTTAAGTACTAAACACACTCACATAATCACAGCCCTGGACAATGATTAGAAAGTCCAGATGAGAGAAGACCCACCTGTGACCCACAGTCTACTAGTCTAGAAGCTTTTCTGTGCATCTGCTAGTGTATTGTGTAAATGGAGTTGGTTGTCCTTATTACTGTATTTTGTATGCTTGGCAATTCTACTCAATACATCTTTAGAAGATTTCTGTTGCTGTATGTGATAGGATCTTTTAAATTAATCCAGAGTTTCTAATTGCATTGTCAGATCCCAACTTATTCATCCATCATAGATAATTGATTTCACTATTTTTAGTTTATCACTGCTATACACAAATACTTTGAATATTATTATGACCTTATGTGCCCAATCTACATATATGTACATTTTATCACTACATATACATTTCAGATAGCTACATACTAAATAACATAAATGTCAGGGAAACAACTTTTGCTGCTACCAGCAATGCACGAGAGTTCTGGTAGCTCCATACCCTCATCCACAGTTAACATCATCAGTCCTTCTCAGTAGCCACTGTGTTGTTGCTCAGATCCCAATTTTAGTTTAATAGAGTTTTCTATTAAGAATGGATAATAAGGTTAATCAGTATTTCCTATGTCTCTCAACCATTTGGATGTCTCTTATGGAGTATTTGTTAAAATCTGTTCATTTGCTTTATTTTGCATCTTCTATTTGATATGCTGTCTTCATCTTACCTCCTAAACACAATTCCTATGAGGAGAAGTAAGTAGCTCAAATAGTCTTTCCTACTTTGTGGCTAGTCTTTTCACTCTCTGAGCTGTGACTGCTGATGGCCACAAGTGCTTAAGTTTCATACAGTCCTACTTACCCGTGTTTTCTTACACTTGTGATTTTAATGAAAAAATGAACAGTAAAACCAGCTTGGTGTTACAAAACTCCTTCATCTCAATGTTCATCATATCATGTTAATAGGGTTGGTCCCATGATCGTCTTTATTTCATCTACTAAGAGCTAGCACCATCATTTTTGTAGGTATCACCAACTTCTTGTGTAGAACCTTGGATTGCTTTAAATGGAACACGTCAATAAATCATCAAACTATATATAAAGAATGAGCGTGAAGATTTTTATGCTTATAATTGTACAATAGTGGGGAACTTGCATATTATTTTAATTCATTTTTAATTAGCATTTCAGTGTATTTGTAGGTGTTTGGATGTTTATTTGCTAATGATCTCTCTAACCACCTAGCAAACATAGTTTTGTTTTTTTTTTTTTTTTTTTTGAGACAGGGTTTCTTTGTAGCTTTGGAGCCTGTCCTGGGACAAGCTCTGGAGACTAGGTTAGTCTCGAACTCACAGACATCTGTCTGCTTCTCTTTCCCGAGTGCTCGGATTAAAGGCATGTGCCCCTACCGCAATCTTAATCACAGCATAGGACACCTAAAATCTAATTATTTAAAGTGAACCATTTCAAATTTTGATAATTACTTGAAGAAAATATTCTGTTGATTTATAAAGAGTTAGATAATGTTGTTAAGAGAAGCTCTTCTCCCAATATAGCATCCATCCACCGTATAACATGGGATAAAAATTAAATACAAACATTTGTTGGTACCTAAAACATGATTTCTTCTGTTTTCTGTTAACGACCTTTGCTGTAACAACCCGTTTATGTGTGCAACTGCTTCAGAAGGCTGATAAGAATTTTATATTATGTTATCCAAATATGGCTATTGCAGTCTTTTATTGTCTTTTATCTCAGTATAATTCATGTAGGTTCATGCATACAAACACAGATATCTTTGCTACATATGGAGTCAACTATAACTTTTCAAGTCTTATTAACTTAAGTTTGGCTTTAATTAAGTTTGGGGAATGCAGTGCTTAACAAAGTTCCTTTGATAATTCTATTAACTGGTAACTACATGTTTCCCTATTATCAAGCTAGATTTTAATTATTATTTATTACACATTATATATTACCAGTATCATAAACATATAAACAAATCAGAATTTGCCAAACATAATGAAATCATAAAACCCAAGGGTTCTATTCAATTATACTAAAGGGTAGGAAGAAGTTCTTTGTTGCTCTCCAATCAAACAGTTTCAGAGGACAGAGAGCCAGGTCATTCTGTATCAAAGTGCATTATAGGCTTATTAAATTAAATTGAAAATGCACTGGACCTTAGAATGGGTGTGTATTAAAGACCCTTAGGAGCTTATATGGGACAGGAAAACTCTAAAAATGACTGGATAAAGATTTTCCTTCCTACAAAATGGACTGGGGGTTATCAGACTATCACTAGTGTCTTGTTTTTTTTTTTTTAAACAAAATACATACACGTCATCTCCCATCAGGGGCTGCACATCTGGAAGAAGGAAGGAAAATGCAGCATTTGCAAAGTGCCTTTGTTTAAGATTTGTGCTTGCCTTCACTTGAGATGATTAGGAAAGCATGAGGAATAACATGTGCATTTGCTTTCAAACAAATTATTACAAAATGGTGATGATTATGGGCACAGGTGCACATGTCTGGCTTGAAAGTAATGGCAAAGGTTACCTTCAATCACCGCTCTGATGTCTATGTGCTCATGTACATACTCAGACGTTAACTAGAGGTTTCGGGCACTCCTCCTGCTACAAGTTACCATGATGACTTTGGTGATCCACCTTTGTTCTCAGTTCTGGACCATTCAGAATGTTGGTGAGTCCTACCTTTAACTAGAAGCAGAATCAAAGTACAGTAAGCTATCCTAAAGGATTTCATTTGTAGCACATTGAAATATCATTACAGTCCTGTTTTGGTATATATATCCATCCTTTTCAGTCA
Organism: Ondatra zibethicus; assembly: GCA_004026605.1. Lineage (NCBI taxonomy): Eukaryota > Metazoa > Chordata > Mammalia > Rodentia > Cricetidae > Ondatra > Ondatra zibethicus. The sequence continues at coordinate 13,673 of PVIU01022032.1, read as the reverse complement.
GTGCTATTCTCAAGGTAATAGATATTCTGGCAATGGCTGGTGAATATCATTCATAAATAAATAAATAAATAAAACCAGAGAGCTCTAGAGACAACGTGCATCATGACTTAACTAACTCCTTCTCATTATTTACCTCAGAAGAAAGCACTACACATTCCACAGTTTAGAAGCAGAGCAGCACAGAACTGTTACTGACTTCTCTAGATAAGGAAGTGAGAAAAATCAGGTAGGTCAGTGATGGCACAGATCCTGACTTCATCGCTGTTTCACAATGCTGGTGGCCCAGAAACTCTATAAAAATCTCACACGTTTCAACCAAAACTATCCCACAGCAGAAAAGTGTGGAAATGAAATAGGAACAGAGACAGACAGACACACCCCTATTACTGACAATGGTAAGGAATGGCTTTTGTGATCATCAAACCAGGGGCACGCATAAGCAACTGCACTCCAAAGCAGAAATGATTTATTTAGTTTGATCGACCTTAACTTTACTCATATGGTGATAATACCACCTCTCAACTGGCTATAAGAATTCTGTATGTGTGGTCAATTTAGAAATTCAAATGCTGGTTTTTACTTTCTGGATAATAAAGTAGGGCCTGACTTGATCTGAGTGAACTGATTAAATCACTGACTTTGGCATTTGTGTATGTAATTCCTGTCACTCAAGATTATGAACTTGATCTAAAAAGAAAAAAGTAGAGTGTGGGATAAGAGGATGAGGGATCAGGAGCGTGCCTCTAAGAGTGGTTCAAATCCCTAGGAGTTATAAAGCGTCAAATTCTGATTCTGCCAACTTAAATATTTATAGAACTTTCCCTCTCCGCATTGTTCCCAGAAGATACACAGAGCTTATTTTATAATTGAGTTATAGCTAGGCACATAGTTATTTATACACAGTTCAAAATATAATCATCAAATGTAAAACAGGCTTATATAAACATTCCCAGAAACCATGTGTATGAAAGCAATGTACACAACATTGTTGCCATGAAGCACTCAGAGTCCCTGCATGAGATGAAATTACAACAATCCATCAGCCTTTGTTTCTTTAAGAATTAATATTCGGAGATACTGCAACTCATTTTGTCAGCAGGCACTAAGTTTACTTCAACTTGATTTTAAGAAATCAAGGGGGGAACAGACAACAGGGAATGATGGGGGAGTCCAGTGTTCATGGCTTGAGGCTTTCCAAGTGTGGAATTCAATACCTGTCACTTCTGTTAGTATGAAAAATTGAGGTGCATGCAATTCAATATGTACTGCAAAGATAGTTTCCCTATAGATGAGGTTACATAGAGATGTATATGCCAGAAAACATTCTGTACAAATATATATTCATCTGTATATATGAAACTATATCAATATGTATATCAGCTGTACACATGCTTAAATAAATGTATATTTCTTGATCCCTCTGCTGGTGTCATACATGTTTAAAAAATCACTTTATTATTTTGTTCAGTTTCAGAAGAATTTTAACTTTCTGATAAGAGAGTGAACAAAGGATGTTGACGATAGCATTATTCACGAAAGCATATATGAAATCAACTCATTGTCTATCAGCGAATGAATGGATAAAAAATGTGGTATATAGAATAGAATAATGGGCTTAAAAAGAAAGATAATCTTGTCATTGATGGCAACATGGAAGAAGTAGAGGACATGTCAGTCAAGTGAACAAGCCAAACACAGAAAAGCAAACACTGAATGATTTCGTATATAGATGGGAAATTACATGTTAGGAATTTAACATTTCAGTTAGATATTGGGAGTAAGTTCAGGAGATCTATTTTACAATTCGATGGCTAGCATTAATAACAAGGCATTGTGTCTTGAAAATATAATACTAAAAGGGATGTTTAAGGGTTTTTTAACCACAAAAGTAAATATTTGTGGTAATATATATTTTATTATATTATACATATTTTAAAGTACCATATTGTAGAGAAGAAACATATGTAATTTTATTTGGTAGCTGAAATGTGGATGATATTGGTCAATTTCTAATAAAACAAAAGGAAAAAGTATTTTTCTCTCCTACACAACATCTGGAAAAGAAGGTTGGTATACTTAAACATTAAAGAACACAGTGTATAAATGCTCTTATTTTATAGATACTTGCTCTAGTTTCGTTGCTGATAGTAGTCCCAGGAGCCCCCAGTGTTAATGGGTTGATCTCCAGAGAAGCAATCTTAGGAGACACTGTGTGGAGTCTGGTGGAGGAGCATAGAGAGAGGTCCTCAATTCATTATTCATGCCATTTCCTGTCTATGGAGGATGTGAGTATGCACTGCAAGAAGTTCTCCCATCATGAATCTGTCCTCACCAGAGGCTCAAATTAACTAGCCTGCCCAATCGTGGACCTGAACCTCCAAAATCATGAGTTCCCATAAATCTGCCACTACTTCTCAAGTAGCCTCTGTTGTAGTATGGAGCTGACTAATACCTCATGGACGTTGTCAAATGGTATTGCTATTATCATGAAGCAGGATAACTCCTCAAAGGTAGGTTCCTTGCCTTTTACCTTGTTTCAACCTCATTAACATCAACCACTACATTCCCCACTGAATAAACGTTAGGGACCTCTATGTTAATTCAAAGAAGATAAATGTTTGGACATACACTAGGAGCAGGATTTCTCATCGGCCAGCTATGTATACATAACTTAGAATTTTTCTTGCCTTTGGTTTACACAGGTAAAAACCGAGTGTAAAACCTCCCTGATACAACAAGATGGGATAACGTACAAAATTCTGTGTGGTTCATCTTAGAATCCCTAATTTCAGTGCTCATTGTTCTTTTGCCGTTCGCTTATCTTTAAAACTACTTTTGTAGATGCATCTATGATGCAATGCCTAATTTGTAGACTCAGAATAGCAGCATTGAATTTATGTGATAAAATTGAGACTTACATCTGGGTGCCAAATTTCTGCCCTAGTGATGGACACCATGCAATTCATTCAAAAATTGAAAACTCCAGCCTCAGTGCAGGATCCTGCCAACTGAAGCATATTTCTAAAATATTTATTTAGTTGGCTTTGTATGTATGTGTCCAGAATTTTTCCCTTTGAGTTACTTAAATGCATGGTGTCAATCAGGACTATTGTGTGAATATTCCAACATATTGCCCGAAATAACTATTCAAACTATTATAATGCTGTTTGGGAGTTATCAGCTGTAACATTACTAATGAATATTAATGCCCTTTTATATTTGGTTGGCACTGAAATAATAGCAGTTGTCATGTAGCATAAACAATGTTAAGTTGGGGATTCTGCAAAGTCATTTTAATGTGAAATGCCCTTTAGATTACATTCAGTGGTTAACACACAGCTACAGAATCAACTGTGATCAGTACAGCTAACAGTCATTCCACTGGGGTAATGTTGAAATAAAATGGGATTTTAAAACTTACTTCCACCGTCTACTGCTTCCTCTCTTTTATACGGTAGATTGAAGATCTCTTGTTAGGTAAAGACATCAGCAAGAATGCATTTTAATGCTTTTCAATCCCACTGAATGAGAAGAATAGAACTGAATGAGAATCGCAAGAGCAGAATAATAGCATGGGAAGTCCTGAAATAGTTTCTGCCGTTTGAGAAAAATATGTCATGAGGATTTTAATACAGACCCATAGTGATCACATCACACAAATGTGACAACGTTAAACATGTTTTACTTGTCCTGAGCGCCCCATTTAAAAAAAAAGAGGTGCTGGGGAAACTCCTTTAGACTCTCAAAGTGTTCTGCTGTCATATTTACATTTAACAACTAGAATGCTGATAGTATCCTTTGACAGCTTATCACATGGTAAAGCCACACCCTTGCCTGGGTTCTGTCTTGAATGAGGTAACCGCAATCTTTTATTTTTTCAATTCCATCATGAAAAAACCCATTTACTAAGGTAGACCATGTTTAACTTTTTATACATAGAGAAGTAAAACCTAATCATAAAAGTGGCCTATGTGGTAGTTACTTCTTCTATGATGAATTTATACCAATAATCTTCAATACTTACAATCTTGAGCATTAACTGTTGTTAGGTCCTGTTTAAGTATGCCTTATAGATTGCCTTGATTAATCTTCAGCGCTGCTCTATGACGTATCTCCTGCCACCATCTCCACCATGCAGATAGAGAAACAGCAGGTCACATAGCAGATGATAAGGTAGGATTTAAATCTAGCTCATCATTCTCCACAACCCATATATTTAGTCATGAGGTCATGGCTTCCCAATAGTGAACTGCTCATTCCTTGCTTCAGACATAGCAATATTTAGGAAGATAACAAGCTTTCAATAGTTAACCTTCTATTTCTTAAAACAGAAATGAGAGGTCATCACCAGCAAAAGAGGACAGGTTGTGGAGTACGGGTGGCAAGAAAGAAGATACGGTGTGAGACAACGGAAGAAGCTCTCTCACCCTTTCCGGGTCTCTTTCAGTGTGAGAACAGGAGGACATAGGGATAATTTATACCGATTGTTTCTTTTCTTTTAACTAGGTTATTCCAGATGCAGGCTGTGCATTGAGAGCAGAGGGTCATCTTCAGATACCCGATGAGCTGGAAGCAAGCCAGGGCTACATGAGACCCTGTTTCATAAAAGCAAACAAAAACTACCACCACCACCCAAAAGAGCTCAGTGTTTCCAAAAGCAGTACTGCCTCTGCCTTTAACTGTAACTGAGGATTGTCCTCTGAAATACCACAGTCACGACACAAGGCAAGTAAACTCAAGATGAATTTTTTTTTTTTTTTTTTTTTTAGTAAGCTAGGGCATTTTTGAAGTACAGGTACAGCAAGTTTACCAGCAGGGATTCAGAAACATGTGTTTTCTTCAGATAACTCATTTAATCAAATGTGTCTGCTGTGTGAGTGGGAAGAAGACCGGAGACGTTTTCCTTATTTGAATTTTTTCCTTGTATTGGGTACATCAAGAGGTCCACGCCAGCTAATCAAATACTTGCCATCTTTAAAATGCAGGGCACAAAAGACTAGAGTAACGTTTCTAGGCCTTGTATAATGTGATTCAAATGCTGGAGTACTTAGAGGTGGCCTTTTCTTATCTTTGTCGGCTTCCACTTCATAAGCAAACAGTCACCACCCAAGGAATTTAGCTTTGCTAAAGAAATTATGCTCGTTGAAAAATTTCTTTTCATTTATTCAGTAATCAAACCACAGATGCATCTGGCAATATTTTCACTAAACATGGAGTGCAGACCATCAATTCAAGATTGAGGTTTGTTTGTTTAAATCCCAAGCTTTTTAATGACCATTTCTTCTACTGCTTAAGCATAATCTGCTTCCGACACTCAGAAACATAAAACTCCCATTCAAATGCTCTGCGAACATTCCAACTTCCATATTTTACCCAGAAGTGAAAGAAAAGAGGTGCATGTCTTAGAGGACAACTCAGTTCTCATAAGACAAATCAAATCCATGGGCTTTGTTTTCTGGACAGTCACCAACAGGCAGAAGTCCAAAATCTGATGTGCTGAAGGCTAGCCCAAAATTTAGGGCTGGCCCTAGTCATTGTTCTATTACAGATGAAATCCTCCCAACTTGAAGAGCTTTTGGGACTTCCCAAAGCTCCCAAAGCTACAAAGCTACAAAGCATCAGGATAGTGTTAAATGAATTCCCCTTGAGCATGATTTCTAACCATACTCCACGCCCGCAGAAAGTTCAAACAGTCAACGTTGTTTTTAATATCATCACCTAAATTGCCCCTCTGAACTTTGACAGAATATTCTGTGGATTTCAGGGCAAATGTTAGAATTTTTGCTTTCTTTACGTTTTCCCCTTCATTTTTGTTTAACATCTAAGGGGAAAAGGGAGGAGAAGAAAGAGGAAGAAGAGACAAACATTGGAGAAAGTGATGACTGAATGAGGATTGGTAGAACACGGAGGAAGAGGACCGAGCTCAAGATGCATGTAGGTATCCAAGGCTCGAAGTTCCCCAAAGGCATGTGCAGATGCCTCGCCTCCCTGAATTTTGCTTGCTTTGCTTGCTCAGATTTAGAGATACTGTGACTGTGCACTTCCTTCTCTCAACAAAACAAGGAGACTGCTTGACACTGGGCAAATAATTCTACTCACCAGGGTTTCCTGACACCATCGTAATCTTGTGATTACCAGCAACAGTATGTTTTTAAAAATGACCAAAAAATTTACCTTAAGTACAAATAAAATGGATATTCTGGAAGGGTACTGCATGATTCAGAAACATGGGGACACTAAATTATAGCCACGAAGGGACAGGAATCAGGGCAGTTCTGAGCACTAAACACATAAACTAAGGGTGATCATTTTAGAGAAAATATGGTTTCATTTGCTGCTTATCTTTGTGTCTCATGTTTAAGGCCCAAAAAGCCTAGCGTGGGCACTGTCCTGGCCATTGGCTGAAGATGGGAAAACCCTGCGCAGCAGTTTCATCAGAACCACGAGGAAAGAGAGACTGTCGAAGAAATGCTTCACCAACCCAGGGTGGGATCTGTAGAAGGTAAAACAGCAAAGCAAATGCCTGGATTCCCAGGCACGAGGTGCACATCCCTCTAACGTAGCTGTGTCTGCTGCAACTCTGTCAGCTCCACTAGAAGGTTTGCGTAGCCCCTGAGAGTTCTAAGTGAGGTTGGTTATTAGGGGATTTCATTTTCTTCTATCTGAACCTATCATTTTGATCTCCAAATAGTGATTGCTGTGTAGCTCAAGGTTTTCAACATACATCCATTTGAAGTGATTTGCAAGTACAAAACACATTCATGAGAGAGTAGGTTGTGGGAATTTCTTAGATTTTTGTATTTATTTTTGTGTAAGGAGGTACACATGTCTCTCTTTCTGCCATGTGGATCCCAGGGATCAAGCTTGAGTCATCAGGCTCAGTGGCAAACATGTTTACCCACTGAGTTTCTTGATGGATCAGAAGCATAAACAATAGACTTGGTCTTTGGCATTATCTATAGGAAGTCATATCAAATGGTCATTGACAAGCAGAAACATTGCTGGGAGAAACAAATGGTTACACTGACCTTCACCAAAATCCTATTTTTCTACTAAGTATAATTTCTGATTTTTGCTTAGTGCAAAAATAAATCTATGACTATTGGGGCTGGAAAGATGGATCAGTAGTTAAGAACATCTCATCTTGCTGAAGACACTGGTGTGGGTCCCAGGACCCAAAAGGGGGCTCAAAATCACCTGTAACTTCAGCTCTAGGGGCTCTAACGCATCCTCTTTGACCCCTCTGAGCAGCAGACACACATGTGCTGTTTATATATATACTCAGGTCCATATTCACACACATAAATATAAATCATAAGTCAATGTTTTTTTTAACAGAGGGAAAACCATGACCCCTAAAGAAAAACACGTATTTGATATGCAGTCTCCGAGTAGAACACAGCAGTGGAAAAGCTGGACTGAAAAATTAAAACAATAACTGCAAAATCTGACAGAAACTACAACAGAAACAGTGCGATGTTAAGAAGCAATGCGAGCCGGGCGGTGGTGGTGCACGCCTTTAATCCCAGCACTTGGGAGGCAGAGGCAGGCATATCTCGATGATTTCGAGTCCAGCCTGGTCTACAAGAGCTAGTTTCAGGAGAGCTAGGACTGTTATACAGAGAAACCATGTCTTGAAAGAAAGAAAGAAAGGAAAGAAGGGAGAGATAGATAGATAGATAGAGAGATAGATAGATGATAGATAGATAGATAGATAGATAGATAGATAGATAGATAGATAGATAGATAGATAGAAGCAATGTGATTAGGAGGAAAGCAAGCTCTTTAGTGTGCCTAAAATAACATGTCCTGCAAAGAATTAGGGGACATTCATCAATCCATATGTACTAATGAGTTTAGGTTCTTGCTGCCCATTTTTACATGTAAAATGAACGGTATAGACTATGGACAAATAACTTTGGCCCCTATGTTCAAGTGAGATAATTAGATGAAATTGTACCCTGTGTAATTTCCTCTTATGGGTAATTCTATGAGATAATTTGAAACTCAATTATAATACACAAAGTATCTTCTTTTTTCCAAATGTCTCTCATCAATATCTCTTCTGTGCTATTTTCTCTTACATTTCAGGTATGATAATGGAAGTTTTTTAGTGCTCCTTCTAGTTGATTCTGACAGATCCTAGGAGGAGCTGAGTACCCACTACACTTAACAATCTGTTTCAAATCCAGTCACAGAGCTGCTGGGAGCCCTCTATGTGAAAGAGGTCATATGTCCCAGACCGCAGCTCTGATCCCTTTACCGTGAACTCACAGTTACTACCAAAAGAACCTGAGAGTTTTCTTACATTGTGTCTATTTTGTGTTTCCTATAAAACACAAACCTGAAAAACCAGGTAAACTTTTTTTTTGATATTAAAATTCTACTTTCTGGTCATGTAGTCAGAGTTTGATAGAACTGAGTTGTGGTTTGTTTTCTTAGACAAGTCAAGTCTAGCCCTTTGGTGCAGATGACTTTTTCTACTTGTGTATATGTTGATTTTGTCATTGTTGTTGCTGTTGAAAATAGATTTAAGGAGCAGCAGTGAGAGAACATCAACACATCTGGAGAAAGAACAGTAACACCTCTGGAGAAAGAACAGTAACACCTCTGGAGAAAGAACAGTAACACCTCTGGAGAAAGAACAGTAACACATCTGGAGAAAGAAGAGTATGCAAGAAAAACTTCCATCTGTGACACAGGGGAGATAGCATGGACTAGGACCTGATTCATTTCAGGGCATGAAATGTTTGTTGTTTGGTGGGCTTCTTTAGTTAGTGAGTGGAATTAATAATTCAGCAAAAGACTTCCAGGGGCAAGGCTATTCGCTTTCACTTCGCTCACACATCACGTACATTATTTAATCAGGGTCCACAAACACATCATTCCCACATTGATTTAATTTTGTGTATGTACTTGCTATGCCCGATGCGATATTTTGAAGTATATATTTATATAATGGGATGACTAAATTTAGCAAATTAAGAGATACACTAGCCACCACATAGCAATTTTAGTATTATTTATGAATTTAAAGTATTATGCTCAAAGTGGAAGAGTCAGCCATGAAAAAAAAATTGTGCCAGTCTATGAAACTCCCAGAAGAAAAAAAATTATTTCTGTCAATAAACATAAGTACAGCTAGATTATTCTACTTGGAATTCAATTTCATCTTATGTTGCTTTCTCATAGCTAATTCTAAAAGTAAAACTATAAAATTCTACTATTCTCAAACTTTACAAAGGATGACATGAGTAAAATTGCAGAAAAGCTGAAATTGAGCTCAGGTTTAATGACTTACAGACACCGTCTCTAAGCTGTTGACATATCCTTCCTTCTCAGCACCATGTTTGCAGCTAAGAGGTCCCTTCAAAACTTATTAAGTGAGGTAGCACGTCTCAAGGACCAGAAACTTCCATCCTTATGGAGAAACATACTTCTTGCGTTTCTGAAAATGGTCTACTCATTCTTCTCAGAACCAGACAACGAGACGGGAAGAACAGGTAGCTCCTCCACAGGAAGAGCGTCCTTTCCCATATTTCCACAGGACACTTACCAAGGGCTCCTGTACCTAAGGCAGTCAACTGCAAAGATGCTGAGATTAATTGGAATTTTGTCCTACAATGTTTTCCTAAATGCTACTGAAAGCTCCCAGGAAGCTCTAAGCAGTTAAATCAGAGATGATTCAATTACTCCCCTAAACTGCAGGTCCCATTGCATGTTGGTTTCATTCCAGACACCGCATCAGTATTTATGCATGGAATGGAAAGGGTGAGAAAACAGAGATTTCACAACGCCTCTCTCTGGTGTCTCATCTAATGGAACATCTTCTTTGCATTTGCTCCTCTCTCCCATAAATATCACACCTACCAGATACGCCCCTGCTTGACACTCACCTCTGCCCCCCCTAATTTCTTCAGGAAGTCTCTCAGTGTTCATATCAGCCATCCTGCTGATCTCTAACCATGTCTCACACTATAGCTGTAATTTCATATTATTCTGATGTTTCCATCATTATTTATTTCACCTGCTCATCTAAGTGCTGAAGAAGGACCACTTATTTCTCTGTTGTGACCCCAACCCTCCAGGCAGTGTCGGAAACATAGTAATTGCTTAACGTGTATTTATTAAATGATTCGATGGACAGCTCGTTGGCCTGGTGATAAGTGCAGAAGGATTTTCAAGGAAGAAAAAAAAACTAAAGAGAAAAATATTATTTGGAGGTTAAAAAAAAGATAAAAGAATTAGTTGAAAATGTAAGGAAATTCATATAGTCAGAGTAAACTCCTCTGTGTTATGTGTCTGTGTGTTTTTTTTTTCATTGTCAAAGATGAAACCAAACTTCAGAGCAGTGAGTTGGCTTAGTCATGAAGCGCTGACTTACCATAACCAGCTAGTTGTAGCTTCAAAAGAGGCACTGCACCCAACTGCCCAGGCCATAAAATGGGTTATTTTGGTAAACTAGGTTCATCTAGAGTACATTCTATCTACAATGAATTGTAAAGCAGAGAAAAATAAGAAAAAGTATAATCTAGAACACACAGAACTCTCAAAAATAGTATTGATAATTATGATCATTTTTACCAGTCATGATCCTGATGGAAAATGAAGGGCTGAGAAAAGAGACCACTATGATGGCGTTCAGTTATGGGCTGAACACTGAGGTGTTTCTGGTTAGCTGCTGGGAATCAGTGAGGAACATGGGGGGAAGGTCATACACTACAGAGCCACCAAGTGCTTTCTACTCCTCAGTTTTATCAAGAGACAGCTGTTTCTAAGCACATCTTCATTAATAGATGTTCAAATTTTTAAAGGCCTTCCACTCTCTGAAGAAGTCGTCCTACCTTCTGTACATTAACCCATGCTGACATGGTTGAGAGCCTAACTCAGAACCATGCTATCTACAAAATATTATACACCTGCTCCAATTGTTTCTGATATAGTTAGTAACTAGGTTAGGTATTCACCCCATATTGTACAAAGGAAACACCTAGTAGATAAACTGAAACTCCATTCTACAGTGGAATAGACACTTTTATGTGCCCTAATGCCAAACTGTAGCAAGAGAGAGAATGTTTTCCTAAATTGGAAGACTTGAACATTATACCAGTGTGCTTAATATAGCAAATAAATAAAATATTGTACGAGAGTTTGTTAGCTGCTTCAATAGTAAACACTTAACATACTCATAAAAATAATAAATCTAACTCAAGGTTGGTAACACATGCCTGAAATCATAGCACTCAAAGGGCTGAAAAAGGAGGATGGCAAGTTAGTGGCTGGCCTGGGTAAAGAGAATGATTCAACACACACACACACAAAGACAGACAGAAAGAGAGAGAGAGAGAGAGAGAGAGAGAGAGAGAGAGAGAGAGAGAGAGAGACAGACAGACAGACAGGCGGACAGACAGATACAGAATAAAGCACAAAAAGTCCAAAATAAAACACACATACACACAAACAAGAGAGACAGACAGAGGCAGAGAGACAGAAATAGGAAAATAAAAGCGTAGAAAGTCCAAAATAAGGTTGGGCGGTGGTGGCACACGTCTTTAATCCCAGCACTTGGGAGGCAGAGGCAGGCGGATCTCTGTGAGTTTGAGACCAGCCTGGTCTTTCTTTCTTTCTTTCTTTCTTTCTTTCTTTCTTTCTTTCTTTCTTTCTTTCTTTCTTTCTTTCTTTCTTTCTTTCCTTCCTTCCTTCCTTCCTTCCTTTCCTCCTCCTCCTCCTCCTTCTTCTTTTTGAGATAGAATGTAGCCCAGGCTAGCCTAAAATTCATACTCTGCATGACTCAGCATCTTTTCAGGTGCTTGGGTTACAGAGATGAGCAATTATGTTATTTCACCCAGGAAAGTAAATATTTTTATGTAGAAAATTGCTTGTTTTTATTGATTATTTTTATAAAATTAAAAGTAAATGTCTAAGCCTATAAGATTTAAAATCATAGCACCTGAATCTTAACCATTGAGCCATCTCTCCAGCCCCAGCACCTGAATCTTTTATATTTTGGAACACTAATACCAAAATGGCTATTTCCTACTCTCTCACTTCAGACTTGCATTCACTTGTGAGGGAATATACCTTTCTACAGAATACATGCCTGCCAAGAAATGCATAATTGCTGGTTTATGATGTAAGAAGATGTGGTTCAGTTAATACTCAAACACAGACAAAAGAAGAACTGACTTAGAAATAATTTTGTTAGCTCTATGAAATCTAAGTAGTTTTCTCTTATGAGATATTTTGCTCACTTTTCCCTTATATATTCCTATAAAAAGTTCAATTAAAAATTGTTTAAAACACAATTTGGGAAAAATAGTATTTATGATCGTGCTCTGTGCTCTTGAGAGACCCTGGATAAGGTAAGTCCCTGGATTTCTGTGGCTCTCACCTCCGTTTTAATGTTCAATAGGCTTGGTGTTCTTTGTGGTGTCTTTTGACATTATTTTTGTAAGTCCTTTTAGTACTTGGAAACGTTATAATTTTACTGGTATTCATTCACTCAAATCCAGATTTACATATTTTCTAACTGAGCTACTTGCCATGAAAAGCAGCAAAGGAGAAGAAAACACCTCTGGAACATCTGGCGGTAAATAGTGCATATGGAGGTATTCAAAGTTCATCAGTTTATCACAGAGTTTATATACTTTGCAGTTCTCCTAATCTGATACCTATGTGTTATAAAAAAAAAACCTCACCTAATAATCAGGAAGAGTTGCTAAATATACCTTTAACTTATCCTTTTAAAAATATTTCATTATTTGATTAGTATGGGTGTTCTGCCTGCAAATACGTCTGTGGGCCCTCTGTGTGTTTGGCGCTTTCAGAGGCAAGCAGAGGGTGTCAAGTTCCATGAGATTGGAGTTACAGACTTTTCTAAGTGGCCATGTGGGTACTGGAAATTGAAACTGGGCCCTTGGTGCTCCTAACCACGGGTGTCATATCTCCATTCCCTCTTTGACTTATCTTTAAAACTTTAAACTCAGCCAGTTTCCCTAGATCCTGTGAGATGCCAGGGAAGAACAAGGGACTTTAGTTAATCACCAAGAGTGAGTGCCCCCACACCATAGAATCAGGGCATATTTTCTGAGGATCATTCAAACACCTTCTTCCAGAGTTGACTGTGGTTGAAAGGTAGTGTATGATAGTGGGCAAGGAAATGTGTTTCAGCAACAGTTTGTGAACTCAGATACTAACTTTAAACACTTATGCTTGGTTCTGCCTTGAGTAAGTTTAAGGTCCCTCCCTTAAACTTTCGTTTCCCTTTTCTTCAAAATGGAAGTAATAACAGCTTATACGTTTTAAGTTATAGTACAGTATATAAGTTAAGCTACAAAGTATGCCTCATCTGAGACATAAAATGCCATATATACATAAAATCTATTACTTTTGCTCTTTTTATTATTTATTATTTCCTTCATATTTGAGATTATGACATGATTACACTACTCCCCTTTTCCTTCCTTCCTTCAAACTCTTTTTTTTCCATACATTGTTTTGTTTTATTTTTTCCATTCAAGAACATAATTAAAGATAAAAAAAAATTTTTTTTCCTTTCTTCCCCTTCTCCCGGTCCCCTCCCACTACCCCCCACCCCTCCTCCCTCCCCCTTCTTCCTTGAAAGAGGGCATGGTGCCCTGCCCTGTTGGAAGTCCAAGGCCCACCCCCATCCC
>PVIU01022031.1:7063-30374 GCA_004026605.1 Ondatra zibethicus | reverse complement strand
TCAATATGGTTTTTTCTAGTTCCATTTATTTCCCTGCAAATTTCAAGATGCCATTATTTTTTTTACTGCTGAGTAGTACTCCATTGTGTAAATTTTCTTTATCCATTCTTCAGTTGAGGTGCATTTAGGTTGTTTTCAGGTTCTACCTATTACAAATAATGCTGCTATGAACATAGTTGAGCACATGTCCTTGTGGTATGAATGAACTTCCTTTGGGCATCTACCCAAAAGTGGTATTGCTGGGTCTTGAGGTAGACAGATTGTTTATTTTCTGAGAAATCGCCATACTGATTTTCAAGGCAGTTGTACAAGTTTGCACTCCTACCAGCAATGGAGAAGTATTCTCCTTATGCCACATCCTCTCCAGCATAAACTGTCATCAGTTTTTGTGATCTTGGCCATTCTTAAAGGTGTAAGATGGAATCTCAGAGGTGTTTTGATTTGCATTTCTCTGAAGACTAAGGATGTTGAGCATTTCCTTAAGTGTCTTTCAGCCATTTCAGATTCCTCTGTTGAGAGTTCTCTGTCTAGGTCTCTACTCCATTTTTTATTGGATTATTTGTTCTTTTGATGACCAATTTCTTGAGTTCTCTGTATATTTTGGAGATCAGACCTCTGTCTGATGTGGGGTTAGTGAAGATCTTTTCTCATTCTGTATGTTGCCTTTTGTTTTGTTGACCATGTCCTTTGCTTTACAGAAGCTTTTAAGTTTCAGGAGGTCCCATTTATTGTTTCTCTCAATGTCTGTGCTACTGGGGTTATATTTAGTAAGTGGTCTCCTGTGCCAATACGTTCTAGTGTAGTTCCCACTTTCTCCTTTATGAGGTTCAGTGTGTCTGGCTTTATGTTGAAGTCTTTGATCCATTTGGACTTGAGTTTTGTGCATGGCGATAAATATGGATCTATTTTCTTTTTTTCTTTTTAGGGAAATTGGGATTTAGAAATATTAGTAAAGAATACAAAGACGTGAAAATAATAAGACAGAAAAACATAGAATAGTATCAGGAGGGAGTTACTGTGAATACTGAAATTGCTTGCATTTAATTTCCAATTGCTTAAAATACCCCTGACCCCAAAAGGTAAGAGTAAGACAAAAAACTTCATTAACATGATACAAGGAAATAAACAAACCAATTGAAGGTCGCAGGCTACATCCATAGTTAAACATTCTGTTGCTAGAACAAAACAAGTCACACTCACACTCTAGACCAAAACCTTCTATAGGCAAACCACTCCCTGGGTGGTTAAAGGAACTAGAACTTAGTTGGATCCCTAGACTTTTATTTGAGGTAGAAACATGTCTACTTCTCTATTCCTGAAATACAAGGTCTGGCTATTAGCCGGCTACATCTGTTGACAATAATCTTGAGAGAGCAGAACTCTCTGGTCTAAATCTAGGTGGGACCTTTGTTTTGAGGTAGAAACAGATACTAATCTTGAAGGAACAGAGGTAGGTTCCAACTCTCTGACCTTTGGTCAATGTGTAAATAGGCTTATATTTTTGGGTCTCCAAAATCCCTCCCTTTTTAGTAATTTTAATAAAGCCTGTGCTTCTGCAACAACACAGGTGATAGAGTCTGCTTTAGGTGAACACTTTTCCGTTTCCCAGATTTACCTATCTTCAATACATGCATTCCAACTATGAATGTCTATTAGGCACCTGGTGGGGGGAAGGACCAAACTTGTCACTGACTGCCAACCTCTCTAATCAAAGGGTTAAGGGAGAAAGGACCTCTGGGCTCCATGTCTCTGAGGCAAGTTTCTGTCAAGAGAGTTCATCAGCAATTACCTAAGGGTAATCAAGCAGATAATACTTTGTACTATGCATACTTCTATGGTTATAGTATTGCCTAATTAAAGGAGTGGAGAATCACCAGGGTTGGGAATGCCCACTTTGAATTGGTCTAGAGTGTTTCTTAACAATTTTTAGCTGTATCAAAATCTAAATTTGCTTATCAAACATGACAATTCAAGAATTTATTGGTAATATCAAACTTTTCTTAGACAAGTTCTAATCTTTTTCTAATCATTAACATCTTTATAGTGAACTAAAGCATTAGTAGGTCAATACCATAACATAGTTTGTCAAATCATAATTCTCTTAAATCCATTCTAACCAAAAGACAAGAAAAGGTTTTCGTAATGGGTGAGATTCTAAATGCAATGCTGTTTTTAAGCAATGTCCCAGTCTCTGAGCAGCAGCAAAAACACTTAAGCTACCCTCCTCATATCTGAAGAGGGGCTTCAGTCACTCCTTGTAACGAATCTTTTTTTCCTGAGGGGAAAATTGAAGTCTCAGTTCTCAGGTTCTCTCAACATTTCAACAGCAAGCTGAATACCTCACTGGCAATCTGAGTTCTGAATCCCAAAGAGTAAAACAGTCAAATGTTCAGTCTGCATTTCTGATCTGGCTCCAAGGTAAACAGAACTCACTAGGTCTGAAAGGTTGCACAGCAAGTCTATAAAAACAAACAAACAAACAAACAAACTAGGAATCACCAGTTGTCACCACAATCTTCTTTCCCCACTCAGAGTGCAGCATGATGTTGTGGGACAGGAACCCCAATTCAGGTACCCCAATTCTCATTCTGCAACATGGTGGTTCAAGGAAGTTGGGATCATGAGTTCATAAACCTCTTTCCGCTTCTTCTATGGAGTTATCAGTGGCTGCAATGTCATCAGGGCATTCCTCTGCTGTATGCGTTGAACCAGACATTCTGTAAACCATCTTTCTTAATCCTCATCCATGGCAGGTTCCTAGCTCGCCCTGCTCTCCCCACGGCTCCTGGCAGGAGGTCAGAGTAAAGCACACGGAACCACAGAAATTCCCTCTGGCCTGGGTCCACTGGAGCCTGCAGCACGGCGAACGATATGGATTTATTTTCATTCTTCTACATGTAGATATCCAGTTATGCCAGTATCATTTATTGAATATGCTTTCTTTTTTCCATTTTATATTTTTGGCTCCTTTGTCAAAAATCAGGTGTTTGTTGGTATGTGGATTGATATCTGGGTCTTCGATTCAGTTCCATGGATCCTCCTGTCTGTTTTTATGTCAATACTAGGCTGTTTTCAGTACTGTATCTCTGTAGTAGAGTTTGAAGTCAGGGACTGTGATGCCTCCAGAAGTTCTTTTATCGTAGAGGATTGTTTTGGCTATCCTGGGTTTTCTGCTTTTCCAAATGAAGTTGAGTTTTGTTCTTTCGAGGTCTGTGAAGAATTTTGCTGGGATTTTGATGGGCATTGCATTGAATCTGTAAATTGCTTTTGGTAAGATTGCCATTTTTACTATGTTAATTCTACCTACCCAAGAGCATGGAAGATCTTTCTATTTTCTGGTGTCTTCTTCCATTTTTTCTTCAAAGATTTAAAGTTCTTGTCATACAGGTCTTGTTTGGTTAGAGTTACCCCAAGATATTTTCTTATTTTTGGCTATTATGAAGAGCAATGCTTCTCTGATTTCTCTCAGCAAGTTTATCATCTGTATAAAGGAGGGCTACTGATTTTTTTTTAAGTTAATCTTGTACCCTGCTTCATTACTGAAGGTGTTTATGAGTTTTAGGAGTTCCCTGTTAGAATTTTTGGGGTAACTTATGTAAACTATCATATCATCAGCAAATAGAGAGAGTTTGATTTCTTCAATAAGTTTGTATCCTCTTGATCTCCTTTTGTTGTCTTATTGCTCTAGCAAGAACTTCCAGTACTATATTGAATAGTTATGGAGAAAGTGGACAACCTTGTCTTGTTGATTTCAGTGGGATCACTTTGAGTTTCTCTCTGTTTAGTTTGATGTTGCCTATTTGATGTTTTATTATGTTTAGGTATGTTCCTTGTAACCCTGATATCTCCAAGACCTTTATCATGAACAGGTGTTGAATTTTGTCGAAGGTTTTTTCAGCATCTAATGAGATGATCATGTGGTATTTTTCTTTCAGTTTGTTTCTATGGTGGATTACATTGATAGATTTTTATATGCTGAACTATACCCACATTTTTTTTGTATGGGTAGTCTAATAATTGCCAAAATTCACTCAAAATAAGTCTTTACATTAAAACACATTACTGTCACTTTTCCAAATAATAGTACCATTATCACTAAATAATTTAAAGTATTAATCACCATGGCTGGTGATAAATGCCTTTACTCACTGTTTCACTGGCCCCATAGCAGAAATATCTTAATATTAATTCACTTAGTTTTCATTTAGTAGAAACCTTTTACTCATCTCATGCTCGTAAGCAATTTTACATATTAACTAAGATCTGTACATGATTCAATACATTTTAAATTTGTATTGCCTTACTAAAAGTCCATATTATAATTATTTGAATATTTGTTTTTTATTTTTGCCATCAATATCCTAATTTTGTATTCTAATGATAATGACTTAAGACTAGAGATTTTTGGAGTGATATCTTGCATTAAACTGTGTCCCAATTCTGGCTTTGTTATAATGCCAGCTAGGTAAGTTGTTTTCATTTTGAAACTCCATTTTCCTCTGTCTCAGTTGGGCACAACAAACTGGGTTGCTGTGAGAACTAAAGAGATAATGATAAAGCAATATCTTAGTAAAGTGCTTGGTATTTAGTGTGTAGTATGCTTTCTTACTAATGTCTTATATAACTATATGTCATATCCTAATTATTCCATACAATCACATTCTTATATTATCTTTACTTGTCAAGTGAAGAAACTGAGTTTGAGGTCTCCTTAAAATGATACTGGATACTAAACCTATTCGTGGGGATTTTGTCTCTGTGATTTAATCACCTCCTAAAGCCCTATCTCCTAATCCTTGGAGAATAGGATTCAACTATGAATTTGGTGAAAAACACAAGAATTCACATGGTAGTAGATTCAAGCCACTTCTCCTAAGTCTTTAATATGTCAGTCTTGTAAAGTAGAAAATTAATTTTATTAGTCACTCTGTTGACAGAGGATTTGAAAGCAAACAGTAATCTCCATGAGCATGTTTGAATTTTTTATTTAAATATTTTTTAACATTTTCTAACAGTATTTGAACAATTTTTCTTTTCTCATAGCTAAGAAAAACTACCTCTGGTAGATTTATTTGGGAATAAATAAAATAGAACAATTAAAATAAGCAAAGAGAAATTGTAGGCATGATATTGATGTTGCTAAGATTAAGGTAACTCCAGAATTAATTGAAGATACATTGTCACAACAGAGGATAGGGGAATTACACACTACCTATAATATGGTATGCTGTAAGTTAAAGAACTTCAAACATCCTTACTCTTAATCTACTGCCAGCACTCTGAGGACAGTATCATTGTCCTCATGAAAGCAGAGGGCATGAAAGCAATTTGGAATGTCTGGCATGTCTGACGTCAGCTCTTCCTAGGCTTTTCCTGCTTTGGTGGACCTAGAAGAAAAACTAAAGCCTTTTTTAGCTATAATCCACTTAGAACTTAACAACCTTAAACTTTCCTTGGATTTAATAAGAATTCAATAGGCTAGAAATGTCATTTACTTACTCTCCATGAATAACAGACACATTTTAAAATATCACGAGACAAAATGATCACATTAAAACTAAATGAACTCAGTAGGAGGCTCTATTTATGTATAAATATGTATATGTGCAAGTGTGCGTGCACACATGCGCACGCGCGCGCGCGCACACACACACACACACACACACACACACAGAGGTCATGAACTTGAGAAGTGGGGGAACACCAGAGTTAGAGGGGGGAGAAGGTAGGGTAAAAATGATGTAAACACAAGTACTCATGCATGAAATCTTTAAAATTATTTTTAAAAACAGTAAAAGTTAGTTTCTAAAGCTTAGTTAAACAACAGAACTGAAGAGGCAAATTACAGTGAGATAGCAAAGATCCTTTGCAATGCTTTCATTTATATATTGAAAGTGTTCAAAATATGTACACATTATAGAGACAAATTGGCCAAGCTTCTCAGAAAGCCAACACTGCTTACTAACTTTACACTCAATAATGAGTAATTTGGCAATCATTCCTCAAATAGTAGTGGTAAGTCTGCTGGCAGTTATTTCTGGAGTATAACACAGAACAGATACAATTTACTACACTGATGGGGAAGAAATTTAGGCAAGCCAAGATAAAGGTTAAAGCATAGAAAATACAAGGCCAATTCAAACAGACTAGAAAAATTCTTTCCTAAACATTTCAGAAATGGCACTACATCATAATTTTAGATAGTTTTTAAATCATTTTGAGCCAGATGACTTGTCCTTGTTTTCTATGTATCCAATGAGGATTACAAATCAGAATTATCAGATTTACAAGTGTCCTGAGTAATTCTTTTTCGTAACATTTACTACTGAGATGATAATCTTCTACCTGGATTACCAGACCTACAGTGATCTATGCTGTATACCTATTTGTACACACCCAAGTCATTAGTATTCTGCAGAATAGTTACCTAATAAGCTTTCCCCTAGCATAAAATTGAAATAAAGCTTTTGAGAACAAATAAAACTCATTTACTTAAAATGTAAATATCTAACTAGCTCATCTTTATCACATGAATGAACCAAATAACTTATTGAAACTATTCCAGCATCTTGTCCTTGGAACAGTGCAACTGTCTTTCTAATGCTGTGAAGAGACATCATGACCATGGCAACTCTTATGAAGGAACACATTTAGTTGGGGCTTGCTTACAGTTTCAGAGGTTTAGTCCATTGTCATCATGGTGGGACACGGCAGTATGCAGGCAGACATACTGCTGGAGAGGGAGCTGAGAGTTATACATCTTGATCCACAGGCAACAGGAAGTGAACTATGTCACTGGGAGTAGCCTGAGCATAGGAGACCTCAAAGCACACCCCCATAATGATACACTTTCTCCAACAAGGCCATACCTACTCCATCAAAGCCATACCTCCTAATAGTGTTGCTCCCTTTGGGGGGCATTTCCTTTCAAACCATCACACATACCTATTCATTGTTTTTAAATCATGTGTGTGGCTTGCTGAATGTTCAATGGACTCTTTAAAAATAACAATCAAGAAGCAAGAGTACAACAAGCAGCTTAGGAGTCCTTCTGTTCCCCAATAACCACTATCTTATTTCAGAGGTAACTACTAATTTGGACTCAAATATAAGATTACTTATAGTACTTTTGTATTTTAAATAAATGGTTTCATATAGTAGGTAGTCTTTTATTTTGTATGTATGTATGTGTATGTTGAGGGCAGGACATGCAACAGCATGCATGTGGAAGTCAGAGAACTTTTGGGGGCCATTACATCTTATTGATACAGGGTCTCCTTTGTTTCTGCTACTGTGCTGTATACTCCAGGCAAGCTGGCACCTGAACTTCCAGGCACCTACCCTGCCTCAGCCTCCCATCCTACATACAGTATATTGGGATTACAGAAGCTTGATACACCTGCTTTTTTATGAGTTCAGGTGATTGACTTAGGTCATCAGGCTTGTGCAGCTGTCACTTTTACCTGCTAAGCCATCTCCCCAGCCCAGTGTGAATAATTATTTATGCCTGGCTTCTTCTTTTTTCTTTTATTATTATTTTTCATTTATTTTACATCCCAACCACAGTTTCGCCTCCCTTCTCTCCTGTTCCATTCCCCCACATTCACTCCTCCTCTGTTTCCATTCAGAAAGGGGCAGGCTTCCCATGGATGTCAACAAAGCACAGCATATCAAATTGAGGTAGGACTAAGCTCCTCCCTTTGTATTAAGGCTGGGCAAGGCAACCCAGTATGAGGGAGGATTAGGTTCCCAAAAGCCAGCTCAAGCATTAAGGACAGGCACTGCTTCCACTGCTAGGAGTCCCACAAATAGACCAAGCTACATAACTGTTACACATATGTAGAGGGACTAACTAGGTCAGTCCCATGCAGGCTCCTTAGATGTCATTGAGCTCCTATGAGCCCAGGTTAGTTATTTCTGTGGGTTCCCTTGTGATGACCTTGACTACCCTGACTTGTACAATCCTTCCTCCTCCCTCTCTTCAACAAGATTCCCAGAGCTCAGTCCAGCGCCTGGGTGTGGATGCCTGGCTTCTTTTAAATATCATGCTTGTAGGAGTCATCTATGTTTTTTTTGTGTAACAAAGATACATCTATTATCTTTTTACAGCTTAACTATATGAATACACTATAATTTACTGTGTTATTCTTTTTGAAATATGGGGTACTTCTAATTTAGACTATCACAAGGAATTAAACTAAAACCACATTTGTATACATTTATGTTAAAGTATTTCTATTGGGTGCACACCTAAGGAATGGAAATACTAATCACAAAGTCATTAGGTATGTATGTTAGCTTTGGCAGATACTTCCAGTTTATAAATTTATGCTCTTATTAGAAGAGTTCTGATCGGTTTGCATCCTCACTGACACTGGGATTATTGTTTTCACTGTTAGCTATTCTGTTAGTAATGTAGTGCTATCAATTTGTGATTTAACCTTGGTTTTTCTGATGACTAAGTTGGGTACCATTTACTGATCATGTGAGTAAATTTCTTTTTTAACCCAGAAATATTTTAAGTTTTTGCCCATTCTTGATCTTTCTCTGGGATCTTGGCAGGGTTTACTTTGAGGACACCTAGACTGGAATGAGAAGAGTCATCAGCTACTACCATAATAATTATATGACAGCTACAGAATAAGTTTGCACAACAACATGGTTTGGATAGAGAGCTGGCCAGGTTAAAGGAGATAAACAGTATTAGAATCATGTATTTTTATAATTGAACTTTGGAGGACTGACCATGAAAAGGTAACATAACCATTTAAACTTTTACAGGTCACCAACAAATAAAAATCTTCATGCACGATTAATACCACACCAATGCTTTACTGTAGTATTCCTAGAATACTCAATACATTAGGAAAATTTATGGTATTTCTTTATTCACTGAGTAAATATTCACCAAGTGTCTATACTATGTGCAATTCTAGATAGTAAGAGTAAATTAAGTTGGGCAGTCTAAAATGTAGTTAAAATATATGCTTGGGGTCCAAAACACAGATCAACTTAGATTCATCTGGCTCTATCACTTCCCATGCATCAGTAGAAAGTTCTTAAACCTCTCTAATCTACAACTGCAAAATGTATTTTTTCAGAAGATAAAATACAACAACATATATAAACAGTACCTACAAACATGCCTGGAGTTTCAAATAGCAAATGGTCAGTACATGACAGCTCTTTAAAAAGTAGAACATGCTTTTCATTTGAGTATGGATACAATCTTTTTGACCCTTGTTATTCCAATGTTTTCATTATATAATCAATTTTTCATGCTACTAGAAGGGTTGAGTTTGTGTAAAATTGTCAATTGAAAAAAAAAAAAACATCTTAACCCCTTTCTAGGCTTAACAAGTTGATACATAAGGCTTAAGCACTCTAGATGCATTGCTATAAACCGGCCATGAGGGAACTAGACAATATGGAAGTGAGACCGGTGGCAAAAAGTTGATACAAAGAACAAAGCAAAGAATCCACTTCAGGAAAATTGCAAATGTTCCTTGAAATTGGGCATTTCTCTTTAGGGGAACTCGGAAGCTATGCATATTTAAGTGTCACAAAAGATAATCACTATATGTGTCACAGGTGTCTAAGTCAGGGCAATTCCCATACCTGCCCAACAATGAAAAAACCATTTCCTTGTATCTGGTAGAATATGACAATGTTCAACTTAAATTTGAATCCTATTGTCATCTTTATATGTATAAAGGCTGTGGAAACTAAAACAAGATGCTATCGTACAGCCTAGCAATGCTACCCTTTTATTTCTACTTTGGTTGTAGGGAGAATGGAACCTAGAATCTTACAGATGCTAGTTAAAACATCTATAAGTGAGTTACATCCCCATACTACAACAATGCTACTCTTAAACACACACACACACACTCAAGAGAACTTCAACATATATATCCACAAAAATTATATACAACTGAGTTTTCATTAATTATTCATAGTACTTATGTTTTCTAAGTCAGCCCATGCAAAGAATAAATACTGAACGATTGTTCTTCAGAAGAAACAGAGGGCTAGGTTCCTGTGAATTTCTGGTCACACATTTTTGGTCAACTGATCAATCCATATCCTGTATATGTTTGTGTAAAGATACATTTTTGTCATATGTATTGCTGATTTGTTAATTGAAATCATGGCCTACAGCTTTGTAACTCATATCTGACAAAAGCATTTCCTTTGTAAAAGCACATAATAGCATTCTTACATTTAAGGAATGCTAGGCAACACTTTGGCACTATACTTGGTGGTCACTTTAAAGCAGCCAAGTCAACAGCAAAAAGCACAAAAATGTGAAGTGTGGAACTAAATAGACCTTGAAAAGGACACTCACCTACAGAATGAGAGCCAAAACAAGAAGAAAAGAGCTGCAGTGTTTAACCTCAACTAGGAACCCAAGTGTTGAGCAATTCAGAAATTTCACTGCTTTGCAGGCCTGTGGGTGAGCACAAAAGTGCCACAAGTACTATTAGTTTGAGAGTTACAAAGAAATATTGCTGAATAGATGAATGCATAAAATACAAAACCATGAGTGAACACCAAGAGTATATTAATGTTAACAAAAGCATTACACATGACAGCTAATAAAGTGGTCAAATACTAACCTTCAATTAATGAATTGATATATAAAATGTGGTATATCCATACAATGGACAAAAAAGCAACCAGAGTACTGATCCATTCTGTAATGTGTAAAATGCATTTTTGAAACATATTAAGTGAAATAAAGCAGCC
This sequence comes from Ondatra zibethicus, assembly GCA_004026605.1. Taxonomy (NCBI): domain Eukaryota; kingdom Metazoa; phylum Chordata; class Mammalia; order Rodentia; family Cricetidae; genus Ondatra; species Ondatra zibethicus. The sequence goes on along the minus strand of PVIU01022031.1, from coordinate 19,625 downwards.
ATAAAGGTCTCCTATTAAGGTATGACTCCATTAATGTCCAAAATGTATAAATCCATTAGAGACAAAGTATATTCAAGGTTGCCAGGTGGTGGAGGGTGGTGGGTGAGGGATCATGGGTCTACAAAAGGCAAAACAGTTTCTTTGGGGGTTTGATGAACTGTTCTAGAAATAAGAGTTGCACCAGTGAAAACCACTAAAATATACAGGCTAACAGACTGAATTTTATTGTGCATAAATGACATTTGAATAAGACATTTTAGTATTTTATTATTTATTAACCTGTATTAATTCTGCTATCAATGAGGCCTAGTATGGTATTTCAACACATGGAATATCACAAACTAATCAAATACAGCCTCTTTTTATCTCCCTGCTTTTCACTACCCCAAACCTGTAGCTCATCCTTCCCTAACTCCAGTCACACTATTGTTTTCAGTTTGACTTCTTTGTTTTAAAGAGAGGATATACAGTATTTGTGTTTCTCTGGATAACTTAGTTCATTAAACAAAATTTCCTCAATCCCAATCAGTTTGCTACCGATGACAAGATCTGATTCTTCTTTATAACTGAACAATGTGCCCATATATGCCTGCACATAAGTGTGTGAGTATGCATTTGCTACAATGCATGTGTGCAACTGGCAAAAGTGCATTCTTCTCCTCCACCATATGTGTTCACAGTATCAAACTCAGGTCATCAGATAAGAACCTTTACCTGCTGAACCAGGTATGGCCTCTATATGGCCTTTTGCCCACTTTTAAAATTAGGTTTATTGAGGGTATGTATTTTAGGTCGCATATGTAATTGAGTATTAATCCTTTCCCAGATATATAGTTGGTAAATATTTCTTCTATTCTATATGTTGTCTCTTCTCTATTAATTCAACTCTATTATTGTTTTTTTCTATTAATTCAACTCTATTATTGTTTTTTTAAATAAGCAGCTGGAAATGTCTGGTGCTATGTAAGAGAAATCTCTTTCTGTTTTATATACCGTGAATTCCATAATGACTTAATAAATAATTAGTTTTAGTAATTCACCAGCTAGGAAGCTGATTGTGTTCCATGAATTTTACTGAAAGTAAACAGAGAATAAAACTCACTAATTCCTTTCTTCAACCCTGATGCCAATTTTCAACATGTCCCTTTTTCTGGCACTCTAGATGCTTTTTATAGATATTGCAACACACTACAATATTTTAGTTGGGAGAGAAGACTTGATGTAATGTGAGACATAAAATATTATGGAAGGTAATATGAGAGAGAAAAAACTGTATATCCATCATAAGCATTTTCTTAAGCATATCAACTTTATAAAAATAATAAGAGAAGATGGATTCAGAAATGTGTTCCTTTGCAAGTACCTATGTCTGATGCTGTGTGGAAGTCTTCATGAACACTTAGAAATACTTGTAACCCCCAGTCTGAAGAATGCCTGCTACAGAATGAGAATTCAAGCATCAATTCTCTAAATTCTTTTTTCACCATCAAACTGAATTCTTTATTTATGGACAAGTAACGCATGCTATCACTTAAAATTTGTAACTTCCATACTATCCCCAAATGTTTTGAATTTCAAGGGGACAGACTGCTTATGTTTTTTTGAGTGTACATCAAATTCTCAGAGTAGGACAATGTTAAATGGTAATCCAGTATTTTAAAGCATCTCCAGGTTATTTTCAAACTCCAAGTCATTTTTGAATTATACTGTTTAGAGATTCATGACAAGATAAAAGTCTGTAATTGTTTGGTACTGATTCATTTTTTTCCCCAAAATATTTCCAATCTGTGTTTGAATGAATCTAGTGATCTGGAGCCTATGAATAATGAGGCAGGACTGTATACATAAAAAAATTGCTGACAATAAAGTCTAGTCCTTGCCAAAGAAAACCAGGACTAATAATATATTCTTGTATAAATTAGGAATATAAAAATGATGTAGTGAATATTAATTATCTTTCAAAGTCTTTCCAGTTGAACATTTGTTAAATTTTACTTAAACCCCTTAACTCTTGAAAAATAGCAAAAGTTAATAAATTTACCAACTTTTATGTTTGGGAAAACAGCTTACAATGAAGAGACCTTTCCTTTATGACTCAGATAAGATTCATGGTACTCCTTCACTTAACTATGATAAGGCCAAACATAGACACTCTAAACTACCATTCTTTACCTTATAATTGATGAGCTCAACTCTTACTCAACAAAAACAATATTAAAAATTTCTGTTTTGCCTGATCTTTGAGAAGTATATAGATCTTCCTTGAACACAGACTTCCCTGCTATAAAACAGATCCCACTCCCTTTGTTTGGCATCCTGAAGATGTCGGTACATATTTCAGTGGACCATAAGATGATTCTGAGTGGGACTAATAAAAACTCTCATCCATAAGATATTTCAATAGTCCCTTTCTCTTTTGTGCAATAACCCTTTTGAATAGATGCTCTCCTTACAAAGTTATAATTTGTTTTTTGCAAATACACATTCAATTACATAATGCAAAACTCTGTAGAACAACAATAACAACAACAACAATAACAAAAGATGATTTCTTAAGTTATTTCAAATGCCTATCCATTTAGCCATAACAACACCAGCTCAAACATATAAGATTTACCCCTCAGCTACTTTAGACTTAAATATAATCATCAACTACACTGCAAAATTCTCGTACTTATTTTATAGAATCTTTCCCATCTTCACCTAGCAGGGTTTATGCATCCACTAGCCATCATTGCCTATCTTTATGGCTTCCAGAGATCTAAATCACATAATATAAAGGATAATGAAATGAAGATGAGAAAACAGGTAGCTACTTGCATAAAAATGGAAACAGGGAAATGTTAAAAAATCTACATATGGGGGGCTGGAGAGATGGCTCAGCGGTTAAGAGCATTGCCTGCTCTTCCAAAGGTCCTGAGTTCAATTCCCAGCAACCACATGGTGGCTCACAACCATCCGTAATGATGTCTGGTGCCCTCTTCTGGCCTTCAGGGATACACACAGACAGAATATTGTATACATAATAAATAAATAAATATTTTTTTATAAAAAAATCCACATATGGTAGAGGTGAGATAACCTACAATACTATTTTATTTCTGAATAAATATTGAACAGAGGTGCTCATTTTACAGTTTTTCATACTCTTATATATCCTTAATGTGACATTAAGATGAAATTGAATATAAAAACCAAAAGAATTTGAGAGCACTAGTATATAAATATGTAAACATGAAGGCCTCTTTATCAACACATCTAGTATATAAGATAGAGATTAAGAGACATTTATAACATTGAAATCAGGAATTATAGTCAACAAATTAAATGGTCACATCAAGAATTATAACTAGTGAGTCGGAATCATTTTAGATAACAAACAGCCATATACTTGTAGAAGCAGGTAATCTGGACTAAACTATTGCCACATTCTTAAAGGGTAAAAAATATGTAACAAATCAGAGCTTTCTTTTCCCCATGGCTGATCTCAAGAACAGTCATTGTAAATTGTTCCATTTCAGAGACACATTAGCAATTTCTGACAGAACTAGTTGCAGGATACGGTTAGTAAGACAACCAGAAACTTCACAATTGGAAAATGTGCATCTTATTTGAAATGTAGTTATCCAGAAATAATTGCCACAGCACCACATTAAGAAATGGATGCATTTCTTTCAAAAGTTGACTTTTTTAGCTAAACAGGGTTCAATATAGACAGGCAGGCAGGCAGGCAAACAGAAACACACACACACAATTTCTCTCTCTCTCTCTCTCTCTCTCTCTCTCTCTCCCCAAAGATGTACCATGTACCATCAATGTAATTTGCTAAAAAGAACTAATTCTATTACCGAGGATGCATGAAATACAAAAATATGTGGATTCCTTTTAATATATGCTTCAACAGTATGGGAAAAACTAATGGGAAAACCCTCTTTTAGATTCTACTAGTCAGTGTGGCCCATGCAGTAATTAAACGGGAACTATGATAAGAAATGGTGAAAATAGACATTCTGGAGAAAATTATACAATTAACTAGAAGCTGGTCTTTAACCAGTTTTGCTCAAATATTTCATTTAATACAAAATCCTTTCTCTTTTCTCCTAGGATTACTATCAAAAATAAAGTGATTAAAATATTAGTCACAGCTAATTATCTCATGATTCTCAGGAATCCATATTTAATAATATCAATGCTAAAGATGATTATGTGATAACTCCACAACAAAATGAATTTATGCTTCACACACATAGAATGAGGCACATACAGGATAATTCAATAACATTTGAAAGAATGGGTGTTTTCATTTCAAATACTAATTCACAAATTACAATTTGATTCCTTAAATCTGTGACCAGGACTTCAGAATACATGATGAAACTGATGAGGAACTGCACTCTCTAGCATGTAACATGAAAAGATTAAATTATTAAGGTTAATATCTTGATACATATTTGATGGGTTATTTCTATACCTGCCACAGCAGAAGAAAGGCTAACACTAAGCAATATTACTGTATAAAAAAGGTTTTCACATGCTTTCTGCATGCTGAAGGAGGGGATAGAGATTAATGAGCTAAACCAGGAATTATCCCACAAAACGAGTAAGTACCTTATATAAATTAGAATTATTGAATATTCATGTGTCCTAGGGAAAGCAAGTAAAAATGTTTGATGATGTTCTCAGTTATATCAATCACAATTTGCTTGTATATACCAATCTGAACCCAAACCTTATTATTAGAACCCAAACCTTTAATTAAAATGAGTTTTCCTATATTCTTGAATATTTGGCAGATAATTATTACTCTTGTAGAAGACTGTTCAAACCACAAAGAAAGTTTTAAAGAACATCATTTATTCTAGAATAATTATACATTAACAGAAATGTGCAAAAATAATACAAAGAGGCTTTGTGTATCATTAGCCTAGTCCTTCCTTCCCTTGGTAACATCTTACACAATCATAGTACAATATCAATTGCAGGAAATTGACACTGATACAAACAATAAACCCCATTTTGCTTTCATAGGTTTACATGCATAATGCATTATATGTAGAATTATTCAATTTTATCATTATGTGCAAATTCTTGTCACCAACAAAATGGAAATCAGTTGTGTTCCACAAAGAAGATACTACACAAGGAGCCCAAATCTATTCCTTTAAAATCACACTGATCACATTTCATGATTTTTATCCTAATAGTGCAGTGCCACAGACCAGACAATTAGTACTCTGTCCTGAAGTTCAAAACTTTATCAGTTTGAAACTTGTAAAAAGGAGTCTATAGAGTACAATGCTATTTACAGGTAGTTTTTAAATGAAACACAATTCCTTGGGATCTGTTAAACTGTTCTATGCATTACTATTTTTCTTTCTTTTTTGGGGGGAGTAGAATTCCACAAAACAGATATACCACATTGTATTTAACTATTAACCCACTGTAAAGTATTTCAGTACTTTCCAAATTTTACCTGTACCAACAGAACCACAATAAAAACTTGATTACGCTCTTGCCATGAGCATAAATTATTTCTCTGGGATGTATGCTTTCTTTTAATATAATGACTGGGTTGTATGGAAAGGGTTTGCATAGAATTTTTAACTTTTTATTTCCCAGAGTTACAACATGACTTTATAGTCCCAGTAGCAATGTATGAAAGAGCCATTTTCTCTACATTGTTGCCAGAAAAAGGTATCATTATGCTTAAGTCTAAGTTTTCTAGTAGGTATTTAGTAATATGTCATTTTGGCTTTGATTTCCCTAACGAATAATTAGGGAACATTAAATATACTACTGTACACTTGGTAAGACCTGTATTCTTTCTTAACCTGAAATAGAATTATTTTCTTTTTTAAAATTGACTTTATTGAGTTATAAATTTTTCTCTGCTCCCCTCCACTTCAACACTCTCCCATGGTCCCAGGAGATCTTGTCCTTTTCTACATCCCATGTAGAATTAGATTAGATCCACGTATGTCTCTCTTAGGGTTCTCATTGTTGTCTAGGTTCTCTGGGATTGTGATTTGTATACTGATTGTTTAAAAATCACTTATGATTTTTAAGTACATATGATAATTCTTTTTCTGGGTCTGGGTTACCTCACTCAATATGATATTTTCTAGCTCCATCCATTTGCCTGCAAATTTCAAGATGTTGTTTTATTTTCTGCTCTGTAGTACACCATTGTGTAAAGGTACCACATTTTCCTTATGCATTCTTCAATCGAGGGGCAGTTAGGTTGTTTCCGGGTTCTGTCTATGACAAACAATGCTGCCATAAACATAGTTGAGCACATGTCCTTGTGGCACAATTGAGCATTCTTTGGATATATACCCAAAAGTAGTATTACTGGGTCTTGAGGAAGGCTGTCTCAATTTTCTGAGAAATCGTCATACTGATATCCAAAGGGACTGTACCAGCTTGCACTCCTATCAGCAACGCAGGAATGTTCCCTTTACCCCACAACTTCTCTAACATAAGTTGTCATCAGTGTTTTTGATCTTGGCCATTCTTACAGGTGTAAAATGGAATCTCAGAGTTGTTTTGATTTACATTTCTCTGAAGACTAAGGATGTTGAGCATTTCCTTAAGTGTCTTTCAGCCATTTTAGATTCCTCGGTTAAGAGTTCTCTTTTTAGGCCTGTACTTCATTTTTTTGGATTATTTGTTCTTTTGATGACCAATTTCTTGAGTTCTTTGTATATTTTGGAGATCAGACCTCTGTCTGATGTGGGGTTGGTGAAGATCTTTTCCCATTCTGCAGGCTGCCATTTTGTCTTATTGACTGTGTCCTTTACAGAAGCTTTTCAGTTTCAGGAGGTCCCATTTATTAATTGTTTCTCTCAGTGTCTGTGCTGCTGGGGTTATATTTAGGAAGTGGTCTTCCGTGCCAATGCGTTCAAGTGTACTTTCCACTTTCTCTTCTATGAGGTTCAGAGTGGCTGGCTTTATGTTGAGGTCTTTGATTCATTTGGACTTGAGTTTTGTGCATGGTGATAGATATGGGTGTATTTTCATTCTTCTAAATGTTGATATCCAGTTATGCCAGCACCATTTGTTAAATATTCTTTTTTCCATTTGATATTTTTGGCTTCTTTGTTAAAAATCAGGTGTTCATAGGTTTGTGGATTAATATCTGGGTCTTCGATTTGGTTCCATGGGTCCTCCTGTCTGTTTTTATGTCAATACCAGGCTGTTTTCAGTACTGTAGCTCTGTAGTAGAGTTTGAAGTCAGGGATTGTGATGCCTCCAGAAGTTCTTTTATTGTACAGGATTGTTTTGGCCATCCTGGGTTTTCTGCTTTTCCATATGAAGTTGAGTACTGTTCTTTTGAGGTCTGTGAAGAATTTTGTTGGGATTTTGATGGGGATTGCACTGAATCTGTACATTGCTTTTGGTAAGATTGCCATTTTTACTACATTAATTCTACCTACCCAAGAGCATGGGAGATCTTTCCACTTTCTGGTGTCTTCTTCAATTTCTTTCTTCAAAGATTTAAAGTTCTTGTCATACAGGTCTTGTTTGGTTAGAGTTATTCCGAGATATTTTATGTCATTTGTGGCTATTATGAAAGGTGATGTTTCTCTGATTTCTTTCTCAGCCCATTTATCAACTGTGTAAAGGAGGGCTCCTGATTTTTTTTAGTTAATCTTGTATCCTGCTACATTACTGAAAGTGTTTATGAGCTGTAGTAGTTCCTTGGTAGAATTTTTGGGGTCACTTATGTAAACTATCATATCTTCAGCCGATAGTGAGAGTTTTACTTCTTCTTTTCCAATTTGTATTCCCTTGATCTCCTTTTGTTGTCTTATTGTTCTAGCCAGAACCTCAAGAACTATATTGAATAGATAAGGAGAGAGTGGACAACCTTGTCTTGTTCCTGATTTCAGTGGGATAGCTGGGAGTTTCTCTCCATTTAGTTTGATGTTGGTTGTTGGCTTGCTGTATATTGTCTTTATTATGTTTAGGTGTGTTCCTTGTATCTCTGCTCTCTCCACAACTTTTATCATGAATGGGTGTTTGTTAAAGGTTTTTTTTTTAGCATCTAATGAGATGACCATATGTTTTTTCTTTCAATTGTTTATATGGTGGATTACATTGATAGATTTTTTATGTTGTCTTTTTAATGTCTGAATCGTGCACTTGCTATCCTGCGTAACAATTCTTCATCAAGTTTTATAGACACAATAATTTTCTGGTATATTATATAAGTGATACAGCTTTAAATTTTACATTTAAATCTGTGAGCCACTTTGCATAAATTTTATACAGGGTTAGATTGAAGTACACTTACAACCAACTGTAATTCCAGCCACAGTGGGTTTGACATCTTCAGGCTTCCACAGAAACCCATACATATATTCACACAGACCATACATGTAAAAAAATTCCTAAAATTTTTTCTGTGTGTTGGTGTGTATGTGGAGGTCAGAACAAAACTTTCAGGAGTCAAGTCATTCCTACCATGTTGGTTCCTAGGATCAAACTCAAGTTGTCATGCTTAGAGGCAACTGTCTTCACCTGCTTAGCTATCTCGCTGGTCACAAAACAGAAATATCTTAATATAATATTACCTTAGCTTTCATTAAGCAATTTTACATCTTTATACATATAAAGGAAGAAATTCTAAACCATTTAGGAGTGGTATGTCTCAGAATCTCCTAAAAACTTACAGAAAAATGAACACATACATAATAATCTGTTTTTATTTTCAAGGGACTACTGGAATTTGTGCAATATGAAAAACCTCAGTGAATAAAACATTAGAATATTGATGGCAAAAAATAAAGAATAAATATTCAAATTATAATATGGACTCTTCAGTAAGGCAATAAAAATTCTAAATTTATAGAATCATATAATGATCCTCAATTAATAAATATTTAATTTCAAAACTATATTTGTATGCTATTTATATAGAACTTACTTTGTATTTTTCTAATAAAATCATATGATAAACAAAACTCCCAGGTGGGCCTCAGGAGACATACGTACTCATATTTGTTATCAGTTTCTTTCTTGAGACAGGGTTTCATGTAGCACAGGTTGACTTCAAACTTACTAAGTAGCTAAGGATGACCTTCAACTCCTGATCTTCCAGACTCCACCGAATTTTTGGACTGTAGTCCTGCTCAACCACATTTAGTTCATAATATATTTTGAAAACAGATATGATAGCAGGAACAAAATGGGCAATGACAAGGGTCAAATAAACCACAAGCCAAATGGAGGAAAACTATGAGTAAGGCAAGAATAAGTGATAGGATGGAGTTTTAAATAATTTGTTGCTTATGAAATCTGGAAATCAAAGATATTTCTAGATAGTCTTACTTGCACTTATAGATTCTGCTTTACTGTGCTACACTTCACTTCAAAAATTGTTTCTTCTTAATACAGTATTCTTATAAGTTTTGCCATGGAACAGGCTATTTTTGAATCCTAACAATTTATAAATGTAACAGAAAACAAAGACTCAGACATTGTTGCTTATAGTAACTATAAAAGGGATAAAAAGAAGTTAGGCAGAAAGGTCATGAAGGGATCACTATTCAAAGATTTTATATACCAATTTACTATTTACTACATCTACTATACATTTTATAAAATGTGGCTAAGTCAGAATAAAGTAAGCTAGTGTGAATAAGAGCAATAGAGAGTATGGGAATTCCATTACAAGAAGTGAGACAGTACTAGACATGAAATTCAACTATGTTTCTTGGTTAACTTACTCTAAGTCACTGTGCTGAAAAAGACAGGAAAAACTAAAGCGTAATACCATGAATATGTCAATAGTATAGTTTCACTAGAATACCACTGAATTCTGACCCAAACCAGATAAAGTCATCATAATAGGAAGAATTCAAATGGGTATTATTTAAAGTCTGTAGGTGGATAATACTGATATAAAAACAGAACAAAATTCTAATTGGTTCAAAGAGACATAAAGGATCAATTCAATTGCTTGGTCTTGCTTTCAGGACAGAACTTGACTTTTTTTTTTTTTTAATCACCAAAGCAATGAAGGTGTGAGTTACAACTTCACTGATAATTTCATATTAAGTAGAGACAGAACTTCAAACCAGGGATATAAATAAATTATATGTACTACTTGCCTTCCTTTTTTACAGTTTGGTGTTTGTTTGGTTTTGGCTTTTTTTTTCTTTGAGATAGGGTTTCAGTATATAGTCTTGGCTGGCCTGGAATTCTTTATGGAGATCAGGATGTCCTTGAAATCACCTATCTCTGCCTCCTAAATTCTAGGATTAAAGGTATAAATTACCATGCCCTGCTCTAACTAAGTGGTAATAGAGATTCACTCTCATATTTTGGCTCCAGAGTTCCAGAGACCTGGCTAAAGAAATCTGTCAACAATCCACCATAAACAAATGAGCAAGTGGTTGTCTCCTTTAAAAATATCTTTAGACTGGAAAGACACTGAATTAGGTACACTGATAAGACAAACAAAATGTTTGATATTAAAACTTGGGGGCTAAGAAATAAGTTACGAGTATTTAATCATTTATAATATTATATAAGAGGATCTCACCTCTGTTACTGTAACTTAATATAGGTAATTAAGAAAATTATTTAACATTCATAAATTTAAATTAGAACCTTACTGAATTTATAGACAATATCAGAACATTTTTAAAGCTTTAAAACACCTACTTGTTTAATAAACATGTTTGTACAAAATTATCTCAGTGCTCAGGAAAGTTTCCATTAATAGACTACTGAGGCATAGGAACTTTAAACTCAAAACGAATTAAGTTAAGAGAAACAGTACTTGCTTAGCTTGCCTGAGGCCCTGGGTTTGATCCCCAGCAGTACAAAACAAACAACACAACCAAACATAAAACAAAATAGTTCAAGAAAAAAAAATTAACTGTAAAGTTCATTGAAAGGCAAATTTTATTTGGTTAAGCATATAAAATAACCTATATTTAAAAATAGTTAATGACTAATTCTGATAATGAAATTATGAACTATGAAACATTTAAATTTTACTACACGTTTCCCCCAAAAAGAGTGTTCATGTTTATTCAATAAATGTATGCATACCCTTTGATTTGGAAACATATCATTACAGGATTCTTTCTTAGTAGTGACTTAATGAAAACAGTTTGTTAAAAGATTTGTTTATTTTTATTTTATTTGTATGGAGTTTTTACCTGCTTGCATGTCTGTGTACCAAGTGCATGGCTGGTATTGACAGGGGCCAAAAAGGGCATTGGATCCCCTGGGACTAGAGTTACAGATGGTTTGTGAGACATCATGTGGGTACTGGGAATCAAGCCCAAGTCCTCTGGAAGAGCAGTTAGTCCTCTCAATCACTGAGCCATTTCTCTAGTCTCTTAGTAGTAATTTTTAAGAATCTTCTAAAACATTATATTGATAATAATAATTTAAGGAGTCACAAAATATTTAAAAGTAATCAACCTGACTAAATTAAGTTGGCGCTCACAGTGTGTAAGATTCTACTTTCCAAAACAAGATAATTGGGTAAAACATAAATGGGATACTCCACCTTGAATTTTCTAACCTAAGTTCTCAATTGCACTGCCTTAATATTAAAAAACAAAAGACTAAAGAAGGATACATCGTTTACTAGGCTGTGGAAGTCTAAAGTTAGTAGACAGGCTAATTAGAAAAGTCAATAGAATAATCAGTTTTGTTACCTTTAGTGTGAATCATGGCACCTATTTAAAAAGTAAGTAACTTCAAATGCACAGATACGTAACAATATCTTAAAACATAATTCTAAGTTTTACAAATTCTAATACTACTGACCTTTCAACTTTCACACATAACTATGTGTTAAGCCAAATGTGAATCAAACATTGATCTTCTAGTTATACTAGATAATAATCCTAAAAGCAGCAAATTACATTTAGAAGGACCTTAGCTGCTTCTAAATCTTCAGTTATCATTCATGCAATTACTTCCCTTTCTATACTACATCTCACACAATAGAACTCAAATTAAACCCTAAAAAAACTTATGTCCATATTTCATTCTCTAGTTAAAAAAAAAAGCTCATAAAGATCCCAGATGACTATAACCCTTCCGTATTCCAAAGCTATCTTTTAGATTTCTGAGCAACTGTTTCAACTGGAGTTCAGACTGTCTCCACCCACTTCCCTGCTATATCACACCTTCTGCTTCCCCACCCCCAGATGAAGATAGGTTGATAAATGGATTTTGGGGATGAAATAAAGCCAGACATCAAATAACTTACTTGAAATCCATCTCTTACCTTCTGTACTTAACCCGGGACTTGATGTGAACTTGGCTACATCAACAATTTTTACAGCAAATTGTTGCCCAGTTTCTCTGTTGATACATCGTCGTACAACACTGAAGGGACCCCTAGAAAACAAAAAGTCAATTTAACTTCACTGACTTTAAGTTCTTCTTTTTGATCAACAACTTACTTTGTTTTCTTATTTACCACAGCCAAACTATACTCATTCTTTTTTTTTTTTTTTTTTTTTTTTTTTTTTTTTTTTTTTTTTTTTTTTTTTTTTTTTTTTTTTTTTTTTTTTTTTTTTTTTTTTTT
>PVIU01022030.1:0-30323 GCA_004026605.1 Ondatra zibethicus | reverse complement strand
GGGAGGGAGGGAGGGAGGGAGAAAGGGACAGGGAGAGGGAGGGAGAGAGGGAGGGAAATTTTTCAACTAACATTTGCTCTCTGAATCCTTCAAGTTAGACTTGAATCCTGATTAGCTGATTCTCATAGCCTTCCAAAGACCCCTTTGTGCTTCCTTTGACAGACATCTTCTGAGGGATCTTTAAAAGTGTATCTCTTCTTGACACCTGCCTTAGAGTACCCTAAGGGGATGCTATACAGATAGCAAAGTAGAGTTCGTTCGAGTTAGCTAAAGCTTTAGAATTGTCGATCCAACTCCTTGTCCAAGGCAAAGCAGCTCTGCACTTTCATGGAAGGATGTTGCATGTCGGAAGGAAGCACTTGGATTTGCCATAAAGTTCTCTGTTAAACAAGGATGAGTGTGGTGGAAAGATTGATATGAGCTTCAGTTGAGAATGAAGTGCCAGTATCAAACCAAAATGAAATATGCTGGCAGCTTCTAGAGCCACTCTGGCCATAAAGTGATTGATGACTAACATTCAAGATATATTAATCAGTTCTGTTCACTGTAATTTCTAGGATGAGTAGACCAAGAAATAATGTCACTCACAGTTTGGTGACATACAGAAAGCATTATATTTATGTGGGGCACCTTCCAACATAAGTCTGAGCCTTTTGAGTCTCCCATTTGATCCTACTGCACAGGCAAGTGGAAGATTTTGCATCTGGATTTGAGTATTGGTGAGCAAGCCCCAGAGCTCTGATCTTCAATAAGGCAACCACTAACTGCATTTGAATACTTCCATGTAAAAATAAAGTATTAGATCTTCTGAGTGGCCAAATACATGCTCAGCCTGTACAAAGTTTGGTTTTTCAATTCTCAGCAACAAAAATTAAGTAAATTAAATTATTTATTTAATTATTTATGTGAATGTATAAAATTTATCTGTTCACTAAACTGTTTTAAGTGTTTAACTACCACAGGTAACAAGTGGTCCCTGCATTGAACAACACAGATAAAGAACATCTTTGACATCAAAGAATGTTCTTTTCAAACAGTTTAATTTAATTCAACTTTTTAAAAGTAATCCTGCCAAATTTCCTATGGAGAGAGTGTACTGGGGTGTCACGGCTCTGATGTAGCTCTTTTGCATCCAGTGAACAGGCTTAAAGACTGTTAAACAGCACATGGAAATATTCAAGATCCATAAAAAAAGGCCAATTTCATCTGGGATGAGGATCTGAAACCAAGATGTTTCACTGAAATATTTAGTTAATTTCTTTTAACCCATTGAGGTAATTTTAGGATAGTGCAATGACTTACCAGGCTCTGGATAAGTAAGCAATAGCCTAAAAAAAGTCAACATACCACGCTAATGCTGAAAGACATTATGGACACGGGAGTCTGTATGTTTTTAGTCTGTCTGAAAACTGCCAGGGTTTGCAGCTTTGGGGTCAGGGATTGAGCTTCAAATGGAATGGAGAGGTGGCCCAGCATACTCTTCACAAACATCATAATCCTGCTCCAAATGTGTAGAGGCTGTTGAACTGTAAATGGAGGAACAGCATCTTAAGAGAAAGGACTCTTTCTATAAGAATTCACTTGGCTAGAAAGAATATGTACTTACTGACACTCCAGGCTGAGAAACCTTAAGGATTCTCTGATGCCTGGGTGATGAGAGATTGCTCTGGTTGACCAGATGACTGAACAGGTATTCCCCTAGGAATAACACAGAACTAGAGAAAAAAAGAATCACAGGACTATGTTTAGTACATCTAATAGCTTCTACAGGTATCATAGTGTCTTCATGCTGTATGACGTTAGTTATTTCATTAATTGCCTAATAGTTCATTTCTGCGTCTCCTGCTCTTCTTGGCCTTTGTTAAGGCATTGCATGGCTAGCTTAGGCTTATTTCTTCCTTTGTTTTTCCCTTTAAAATAGAGAAGTTTGGAGGCTGGAGAGATGACTCAGCAATTTAGAGCACTTGTTGCTCTTACAGAGGACCAGGGTTGGATAATAGCTCCCACATTGTGGTTCACAATCATCCATAATGCATCCAAATTGCTCTTTCAGCTTCTTTGGGCACACACATGCTAGTCAAAACATTTATACCCATAAAATAAGATTTAAAAAGTGGAAACTAATAAAGCAACAGAGCCCAGGATCTTCATTTTTTCTTACAGTAATCTCAACATTCTCAGCTCCATTCTGATCTATTCCCCTGCCCCCTTTTGTTCTATGACTTGCTCATATTGGTATCAATAGGACCTGACCCTCACCCAGGACTTATAGACAGATTGAAATACATTTTCTAAAAATAAACTTATATTCTCAAGTCACCTTCCTAAAGATTAAGAATTCTGTTTTCCTCAGCCTTGTTTGCTAATGAGACTTTTCACCAAGTTAGCCATTACTTCATGTAACCAGTCTTTTAATAAACATGTATCGAGGCTATCCAATGTTCTACACATCCATTTAATAGTAGAAATGCAGTACTGAACAAAGCCAACAATTGCTTTCAATGTTGCTGCTTCATGTTACTGGAAAGAGGCAGACAATAAATCAATAGAAAACCATTAAATTACATCCAGCAGTAGGAACTGCAATCTGAAAGTAAAAAAGAGTTAATGAGGTATAGAGTTTCAGGGCAGTGAGTGAGTTAGGTAGTTTGACTTGAAATTCCTGACAATAAAGTGAAAACTGAGGCAAAGCATAAATAAGGAGAAGGCAATCATGGACCGATGTCTAGAGGAAGGCTGTTTAAGGACTGAGAACACAGCAAATGTCCAACCCAAAGGAATGAATGAGTTCAGTATGTCTGAGGAGGGGGACACCAGCATGGTGAAACAGAGTAAGAGAGGGGAAAATCAGGAATACACAAAATTGGAAAATTAAGATCATGGGTGTTTATAGTTGATAGTAACTCTAAAGGCAGATGGAGGAGTTTTGAGTAGAATGGGGGTCTCATTTGAGTTAGGTTGGGATGGTAAAACGAAAGGGGTTTATGCCAGCCAGGGTCCCAACCAGAAAAGGCCACCATGAAAGGTTTCAGGAAAGTGTTTCAATGAGGGACTTGTTATGGGTTGACTGAGAAATGTCCTTCCACCACTCATACAGGAAAGATGGTGAGCCTATTTGAGGAAAATAATAGAAGCTTTTAGAGACTCTGCACAGCTGAGGGGAGTGGTGTTATGGGGATAGATCTTTTCCTGACCCCTTTCTGGGGCTCCCCTCTGCTTCACTGCAGTCATGAAGGCCAACAGTTCTGACCCAATATGTCCTTCTGCCACGCAGTGCTTCATCACAAGACAAGAAACAGTATAGTATGCTGTGGGCTGAGAGCTCTCAAACCGTGGGCTAGACTAAACCTTCCCTTCACTAAGCTGTCTTTTTCAGGTATTAGTCAAAGTGAAGAAGAAGCAGACACACGGAGGAAAATGGACAGAAGCATGGGTCGTCGAACAGAAGCCAACAAGAGTTGGAGAGGTGGTAAGGACTGGAGACAGAGGAGCTGGATGATTAGATCACAGATCCTTTGCCTGTCACACGCTGGCCTCCAAACCAGGCTCCCTCCAACCCAATCTCTTCCTCTCTAGAAAAAGAGTTGACAAGCAAGCATTCTGTGGCCTTACAGCGGCCAGAGGCTTCTCCCTTCCCCTTGTAGCTACCTCTGCCTGGTAGGAAGGTCAAAAACTACTTTCAATTAAATCTAGTGCTTTCCTAGAATGTAAATTAGCCAGTCAGGTCATGTCTATGGGTAACCTTCCCTCCCCCAAAACAGTAAGAACAGGAAATGCCCTTTTGTTTGCCTAGAGCTGAAGATCTATCTCTCTTTAGGGCCCTGTCATGCTGCCCGTGGGATGTTATGTTTCTCCTGAGATTCTGAAAACTGAAGTCTGTCTCCCTTCAGGCCACATCATGGCATCCACAGCAGCTCTCTCCTAATGCTTTCCCCCATACCTAACGGCCTGTTCTCCGATTTCAGACCATGATGCTGCAACTCAGTGACGCTCACCGGAACATCAGCTACTCTCAGCTTTCTCTCTCCACACCTGCTTGTCACATCAGTGCCGGAAAGACATATGAGATATACAGTGGTCCTTCTGCGCTTTCAATGCCTGTGTCCTCCAGGTTGGACCTGAGCGTAGTCACTTTCACTCAAAGCAACAATGATCACTCACATGAGACACTGTTAGCAGGCCTCTTTACTGAGGAGGAGGCTCATGAAGTTCATGGCTCGCTCAAGAGTCAAGGGGTCCACAGCTTTTTCTTTACAGCTCCCCAGGAAAAGTGAAGTGGGCAGCTGGGAGAATGGAAGCCCAGGATGCTGCCTCATGAGAAATATTATCTATGGAGAAGTATGAGTACTTCACCCTGCAGAAATGATGAGAGCAAAAGTCGTCTTTTTTCCTACCTTTTATCCTTCCAGCCCTCTGCTGGGACTCTCCTTTTCTGGCATATAGTCATGAAGACAAGAAAGCCAAGCAGGAGGAACAGATAATTCATTTTGTGAAGGCTGGCCTCAAGGGAGTAAAATCAGAGCCAAAAATGATAGAACATAAATGTAAAGAAAAGGGCAGGAACATAGTGTCATGTATGGAATAGGAATCAATTTTTAAGGAACAACTGAAAATATGAGGATGTAGCATAATAAATACTCTAGAAATTAAATTAAAATGTAATACAAACAAGATTGACTAATATAAAATATCATTTTCTTAAAATTCTATTCTATGGTGGACATGCATTTATAAGTGTAGTTCTTAACCAAATTATTAAAGTGACCTAATTCTAGTGCCTATAAGAAATAACTTCAGTAGCTTTACAGACAAGTAAAAGAAAGAACCAATTTGGAACTGGAGAGATTACTCAGCAGTTAAGAGCACTGATTCCTCTTCCAGAGGACCCATACTCAATTCCCAGTACCCTCATGACAGCTCACAACTGTCTGTAACTCTGGTCCCGAGTATCTGAAACCTTCACATCAATGCACATAAAATAAAGTTTAAAACAACAACAACAACAAAAGAGCCAATGAAAGCATTTTTAAAAAAGAAAGAAAGAAAGAAAAAGAAAAAAGAACCAGTTCTGTCAATCTCAGAAAATAAAAAATCTACTTTATCTTTGAACTCATTCTCCAGGGTTTTCATGCTGGCCTCCCTGACTATTAAGTAAACACTCTCCAAGGTAGAAATATGGATGATAAATGACTGTGGGCAGACATTTAAACTATGTTTCCACCAGAAAGAAACATCAAGAAGAATGTTCATTTAACAACAGCACCTGAAACTCAGGTTTCCCTTCATTCTTGTAACTTTCCACTCTTCTTTCCACATTTCACCTCCTTCAGAAACACCAGGCCCCTACCCCACCCCAAAACCAACAAAAGAGCAATAAGGTTTGTTTTAAACAGTAGGGGAAAGATGGGAGGAGGACATTCAGTTGGTAAAGTACTTGTGCAACAAGCCTGAGGATCTGAATTTAAATCTGTGAAAGCACATAAATCCAGGCCTGAGGGTGTGTGTGCAACCACACACACTGCACACATGAGCACACACACACACATACACAATTTTTAAAAAGAGACTAGAGTTTTGTTTAGTATACTAATATTTCAGATTGGTGTGAAAGGGACAATCATTGAAATAATAATTAAGAGAGAAGGAAAAAAGGACCGAATTTATTATCAAAACAGTGATCAGCAATCTTGTAAACAGAGTATTTTACAAGCAAAGAACTGCATGTCTTTGAGATAACTTGTTCTCCTTTTGTTATCTCCCTTTACACGCGAGCAAGGCCTGAGTTCTTTCCACCTCACCCCCTGACATGAAAGGAGAAAACAAATGCTAGAGGACCTGTGGGCAAAGCGAGACAACTGGGGAAGACTGAGAGCAGAAACGAATGTTCTATCTATAATCTATCTACAAGGCTATGGAAGAACATGGGCCATAGCCACCATGATTCTTCATAATCAGTGATGGGAAGCCAGGGAGACCACACCCTTGTCCAGGTGATGCAGAGAGGAACAGCATAGAAGGCCTCGGTTTGCCTGCATTTGGCAGGTGTGGCGTTTAGGATGGTTATAGCTGCCAGAATTTTCAAGGCAATGCTCTTTGCTGAATAGAGACTCCAGAATTCTCTGTAATGGTGCCCTAAAGGGATAGGCTATGAAGTAATCTGTCCAGTGTCAAGATAAAGTCTAAGGAAGACAGACAATAACAATTTCTGAGAAATAAAGAAAGTAAGTAGTTACTAGGGAGCTGAAAGGACAGACAATTAATTCCTGGAGCTAAAACTGCACCAGGAACTATTCAAATGCCCTTTCGCCTGAATGGGGAGATTTTGCTGAAGACTCAAAGCATATAACAAATTGTGGCAAGGCCATGGCTAAGGAGAGGAAATGAATTAATCTCTAGAACCAAAGCTACTCTGTATTCAACCAAAAGAAACCTCAAAGTAGAACTTTAGGTAATCAAACTAATCTACAAGAGCCTTACCATTCTTTAAGCCAAACTCAAAGCTTAAATGATGACCAAAACATACAACATTCAGTCATACAAGAGTCTAGCTACTAGTCACAAAGTGTTTCAGATGTACAAATAAGGGAAGAAGACAAATGATCAGAAAAATCAGTCAACAGAAATATAGAGAGAACAATAAAGATTTAACCAGAAAATCTGAAATGTAAAATGTTTTATCTTTTCTCTGATTACAAGGAGATAAAAGAAAATTGAGAATGAAAGCAATAGAAGGTACAGAAAAAACAAATGGAACATTTGGAAATGAGAGTTAATAATATTAAATGTTACTAAAATAATCATTCGATATAATCTATATTAACAGAATAAAAGAAAAAAAACACTACAATCAATTTAATAGATACAGAGCAGTCATGGATGATTATCCCCATCTCCCCCAGACAACTAGGAAGAGCAGAGCAAGCATTTCAAACTGAAGCCAGTTCCTGTGAAGACGCAGTGGCTCCAGCCATGGTAGCGATGAAAGACTAGCTGCCTTGCACTCAGGTGGCAAAGGGCTACGCGTGCCCCTTCATAGTCAGCCAGTGAACAAAGCAAGGGAAAGAGAGAAATTTCTCAAGAAAGTTAAACTCTATGTGGCTGACATAATCATGACCATTTTATATAATGTCTCCGAAATCTACCTGGAAAAGTTATAAGAATTTACATTTCAATTTAGGAAGGTTGATAGGCATGGGTATATTCTAACATCAAGTTCCTAGACCTGCAATGCAAAAATAATTCCATGTATCCAAAACATGCAAGACCGAAGCATAAAATTTTACAGTATGTGCAGGAACTGTTTTGTGAGAATGACAAGACACTGCTGAGAGAAATGGAAGACCAAAATGGAGAGCCGGACTGTGCCTCAACACTGTTTCGGTGACAAGTGGCAAGTGCTCCCAGACTGACCTAGAACATGGCAGCAGCCATCCTTCCCTTTTGAAACTCACTAGAGTGACCTTTCTGAATTCTAGATGTGTCTATAAATTACCTGCTCTAAATTATTTTTGTGGTTTCCTGGAGCTTATAGAATAAAGTCTAAACCCCACAGAAGAGCCTACAAGGTGCTCTGTGATCCGAGCCACCAGCAGATCTCCCCTCTGCTCTTTGACTAAAATGTCCACCTTTGTTCCTTGTTAACTTTTCATACAAGTTCCAGCTTTGATTCCACTCCCTAAGCTGTCTGATCTACACAGGAAGGCATCATCACTGGCTCACTAAAGACCAGAATAACCCGGATGGGTAAGCGAGTAAGGGCCTTTTCACCTGCTATTACTAGAATTCATCTTACAATTTCACCTTCCTAGCAGACCGTGAGCTCTCTGGGGGCTCTGTCTTGCAGGTAGGCATGTATTGCACTCTTGTCTCCCTAGCACTTGCACAATGCCCAGCATACAATGGACACTGGAATATATTTGAATGGACCATTCTCTGACTGTCTGCATAAAAGACAATAGCAGGACTTTCAAGAATGAAACACCCCAAATAGGGTGGCTTTAGACATGAACAGGATATCCCAAGGCTGACGAAGATCAATGGAAAGAAAAGGACATGTCATAACAGGGAGGATTATTAATCATTTTTACTCCAGTCCCCTTTTTGTTTTGGCACTGCTTCAGAACCAAAGCAGCTCTGAGGAAATTACGTTTGGCCACAGGCACCACAGACTATGCCTAGTTTCCCACAGTAAGTCCAAACACGAGTGTTAATAGCCAGTCATCTGTAACTTCACCCTTCCAGGTCCTCAAGTTCCTCCTGCTTGCGGCTTTCCATTTCTTCCCATAGTTTATACATGAAAATGTTTATAGGAATCAAAATAAAGAACCTTGGTCCAGAAGTGCTGCTTGGCCCAAAGAAGCTGCTTTGCTTCCATCCCAGCAGTCTCAGGGTCTCCATGGCGGATTTCCCTACATACCCTTCAGAAGAGTGGCTGCCATTCTAGAACCTGGTGCTCTTGCATCTTCCTCAACCCGTAAGTCTGCTGGGACAACTGTCCTTTTGCTGCTGTTCTCATACATCCCTAAAATCACATGGTCAGAAGCTTGGCAAGGGAGATTTGGGACCCCCATTTAAAAAAATAGGTTATTTTGATAGCTGGAGATTAGCACACTTAAGCACCATTTTTTTTGAACATTTAATTATTTTAAGGCGCCAATTTGAAACAAATCCAGGTGTGCAGAGAGCTATACCAGATAAATGACAAAAGGAAGGCAGGGCAATCCTGGGCAGAGTCAAGAAAGCCCTGCTTCAGCCAGGAAAGGTGAGCTATGGCTAGGGACAAAGTTCCTTTTTCAAAGAACTGTTGCTCCGGGATGCCTCTCTCAGAATCTCCCTGAGGGTCCCAGGAAATAACCTACATCCCCACACAAACTCTGTCACAAGTCACACTCCCCTATCCTGTTACTAGAAGGCATGGGTTTACTCCCCCATATGGTATTTTCCTGCCATCTAAGCCAGCAGATGTTTCCAAATCCACTTTGAGTTAAACTAAAAGAAATGCTTTTCTGAAACCAAGCACGTCCCATATTTCTCTTGGAGAGATGGAAAATGCCAAGCTGACTGAGAAATATTCTCGGCTGATAGTGAAATAAGTGCTCAGAGCTGTCGTCTTGGGAAGCCTAGAGTCACCTTCGATGTTTTACTGAAGACATAGCCCAGGTTTTGTAATAGAAACTCACACAATTTGAGGGAAACCAGCACCCTGTACCAGCATATTCTCTTCCCTCAGCCTTAGTCTCTATGAATATTCCACTATATTTTCTGTCTTGGCTTCAAATGATTGACTTGCAGCCCCCTTAGATATGAGGGTTCACACTCTTCTTTCCTAGGTGAGTCTACCTCCCCTATATTTAAATCTGCACCCTTGTCTTTCCACCTCAGCTTGTCAAGATTCCTTAAGTATCAACTTCCAAAGGTAGAAATACTTTGGGTGTGTTAACTGTATTCCATACATTGTTAAGACTGCAAGGAAAACCACACAAGTGCAACCCAATTTCTAAGACTTCAAGTGTACTGGCTTTTATTCGTTTGCTTGTTTTTTTCCTCTATTGCCATGTTAAACACCATGACCACAAAGCAACTTGGGGAGGAAAGGGTTTATTAGCCCAACACCGAGGGAAGTCGGTCGGGTCGGGAGTTCAAGGAAGGAATCTAGATGCGAGACTCAAGCACAGACCATAGAGGAATGCTGCGTATAGCTTGCTCCCCAAGGATTGCTTAGCCTGCTTTGTTATACATCCCAGGACCACCCACTGAAGGAAGTGCCCCTACAAACAGGCCAATCTAATGGAAGCAATTCCTCAATTGATGCATTCCCTTTCCAGGTGAGTAGTTCTTGTCAAGTTGACAGGAAACAGCATGTCGGGTTTCAGAAGCTATCCTCACACCTAGTCTGTGTTTATTATTTAATAGATGCTTTTAAACATGGGTACCTTTTTCTCTATTATTCAGAGTGAGCCACTGGAAAGAAATGGCCTGCCTTAATACTGCTATGACCGGAGCTTGTCAACACACCTTCATAGAGTACCTCAAGACATTTCTACCAATTTTGGAGTACAGCCCAATGACATTAAGCATATTCATATTGTTGAGCAAACACTAACACTACCCATCCCCAAAATCTCTTCACTCCTAACTGAAACTCTAAACACATTAAATAATACCTTCCCTCTCCTCTTCTTAGCTCCCACAAGCTACCATTCTATTGGCTAGATGGATGTGCCAAATTGCCTTGTCAAGTTTTATGTTTATACCCATAGACTAGTGCATGCTGCTCTCAACCTTGGTTAAAGCAGCCTCTTTTTATAGAGAGTAATAGCCAAATCACAGACTTGTAACACTCAGCGTGATGAAAATAAGGGACGGTAGAGTTGCTCAACCTTAAATGGAATATCTACACCATCCTCTCTAAAAATAACAATACAAAAGGAGGCAGAACAGAGCCAGAGGGTGGGGAGGAAAGCTATACAGGAATGTCCTCTAGATAGGACATGGCTGTTGTAATCATGAAGACACAGCAGCTGTGACTACCTCCACAAGATCTGCACATGCCTGCCCCTGTCCTCGTCCTCCATCCCCCCACTCCCAAAAGAAGTGGAAGTAGCAGGAACTGGCTGAGTGGACGGAGGAGGTCAGCTGTGGGAGGGAGATAAGAGTGGTTAAGGGGTACACATTAAGGGGTATACATGACCATAATATATTGTATACACACAAGAAATTCTCAAAAGTAAAAGAATTGATATTAAGAAAAGAGAGTTCTAGGTGGCCTTAATGAAGTGGGTTCATAAAGTGAATGCTCTTAAGGCTTTCTTTTATATCTGAGTCTCTAAGGTGATAGAATTGGGATAAAGCAGGTAATATACTTTCGTGCTAGGAAACTAATCATAAGCACATTTGTGGGTAAGTTTTCATTTCCTTTGGTTTGTTCAGTTTTCATGATACATCTGTTTCTTTGGTAGCTAAATTCGAGCTTTTATTTAAATTCTAGTGTAACAGATAATCTAGAGATTAATCTAGGCTATGATTCAACTCTAATCTCCAATTTTCAATATCAGTTCTGCTTCAAAAAACTAGACTTTGATGCAATTACGTAGATAAAAGGATCAAATTCAGTTCATTGATCTTTGAAATGAAGAGATTCATTTCGCCTGTTGTCTTAGTTAGGGTTTCGATTGCTGTGAAGAGACACCATGATAAAGGCAACTCTTATAAAGGAAAAGGTTTAATTGGGGCTTGCTTACAGTTCAGAGGTTTAGGCCATTGTTATCAGGGCAGGAAGCATGATGGCATGGTGCTAGAGAGGTAGCTGAGAATTCTACGTCTAGCTCTATAGTAAGTAGAAAGATAGTATGAGCCACTGGGCATGGCTTGAGAATCTGAAACCTCAAAGCCAATCCACAGTGATACCCTCCTTCAACAAAGCCACACCTACTCTGCAAGGCCACACCTCCTTGTGATATTCCTTAAACATTCAAATATATGAGTCTATGGGAGCCACTCTTATTTAAGCCACCATACACATCAAATACAATGAGTATCGATTAATGCAATTTATGTGTAAAACAGTTTTAAAATAAAAATCTTTTTGTTTTGTGATAGCTAAAAGTGAAATTACCAACAACTTGATGATCTATTTGTTAACAGTTACAGATCAGTTTCTATATATTATTGGTCATTCATCCAACCTGTTCTTTGACTTTATCTTTATGTATAGGTCCTATTGATGTTTATTTGAAAAAAATTATATGGTATTAATAGTATTATGTGCATGATTTAAATTTATCTAATTTAGTTATGACTGGGTGCAAAATGTATTGTGTTCTAATGCACTATGAATTTTAAGTGTTCTGGTTGTTTGAAAACTTAGTCTTAGGAAACTTTGTAAAGATAACTTTAGATTATCATTTATATCTCATTTATACCAGCATTTATCTGAAACAAAAATTATTGCTAAGTCATGGATTTTCTACCTTTAAAAGATGTGTTTTTGTCAATGACTTCTTTACTCCTTGGGTGAAACACAAGTACATTTTAATTTTATCAGTAGAAAATACCATGAAAAAAAATAGGACAGATTCAAAAACTAGTTTGTTCCAAAATCCAGATTAATTTCCTTGGATTATCTGCACTCTTTCCTCTTCCACAGAACTTACCATTATATATTCCAAGTAATAAAATATTGCCTCTAATCAATTTTCCCAGAGCTAAAAACATAATCCTCTAATTGCGCTCAGAACTTGAATGAAATAAAACAAAGCTTCAAGATGACACAGTAGCAGAGTAGCAAACAGACTTCAAATTCTTGACCTTGAGTTCTCAAGCAGGCACTTGGTATCGCTCTCAGAGAGAATCATTTCAAAAGTTAGAACCTTCGCAAAACTTAGGTCTTATGGCAAATATCAAGAGCTAAAGCCTAGCACACTCACTGCATAAACTGACCCTATAATCAAAGAACTGAAGGAACCCCAAGATGACTGAGGAACAGAAAGTGCGGTACCTTTCCCCACTCACCAAAAGGGTCATGGCCAACATTTCTTTAAATAAAAATTATTATTTAATAAAGATTACAGTCCAGGGAGTCTTAGGAACATCTGGATCTAATGATCCAGAAAAAAATTGTCTAGTCCATGCTTGGATTCAAGGAAGAATGGCCGATATTGTAGAAAGACGGGTGGATAAAGGAGTTTGTCTGAAAGGCCATAGACTAAAAGGAGGGACCAGCAAAGTCTCTGCGTTTAGACTTTTGGTCTCCCCATGCAGCAGTCTTTCTTCTCAGTCCTGGGATGAGATCTTCCAGGGGAAAGTCACATGGAAGAATGGCATTTGTTTCCTACCTTGGGGAAGAGAAATTCTGAATTCTGGCACACTTGAACGAGAAAGATGAGTGAGAGACAGGAAGAGAAGGTCAGAAAGATCATGTTCCTGAAGCCTTGCCATTTCCTGTAGATCAAAGTACCCAGAATACTTCGCACATTAGCACTATGCCTTGGAATCTCATACCTTGAGTCTCTACGGAACCAAAAGCTCTACTTAATTCCTAGACTTTCTTATATCGCACATGAACTTAAATAATAACTTGTCCACATGACCTTTAGGATGCTCAATTAGCCAGTGAAGCTTAGTATGAACAATAGTGGGGATGTTCACACAGATCTGGCGGCTACTTGTCATTGGCTGAAATTTGGCTACTGCAGTGATTGAGACTCAGTGTTGAAACCAAGCTGTGTCTTCCCCTAAGTTACTTCATACTGTGAAAAAAAAAAAAGTGGTATCCCAAGCTGATTTGTCCTTAGGGAATCCATTTGACAAGTAGCTTGTGGCTCCACTTACAGGATGGAAGAGGACTGCACACCTGAGTGGACATATTAACAACGTCATCTGTCAGGCACAACCCACATAGTACGTACTGGTAAATGATTTATTTCTTGGACTAGAAAGAGTGCCACCCTACAAATATACCAGGGTGAACTGGGGCTACAGGGATACATGTGTATATTAAAATCATGTCAGAAAAAATAGGTTTTTAGGGTTTCTATTGCTGTGAAGAGACGCCGTGGCCATGGCACTCTTATACAGGAAACACATTTATTTGGGGTGGCTTGCATTTTTCAGAGGTGTAGTCCCTTATCATCATGGTGTAACATGGTGGCATGCAGGCAGGCATGGTATTGGAGAAGTAGCCAAGAGTCCTACATCTTGCAGGCAACAGGAAATGGTCTCTGACACTGGGAGTCGCTTGTAGGAGATCTCAAAGCCTACTCCCGCAGTGCCATGCTTCCTCCAACAAGGCCACACCTACTCCAACAAGGCCACACCTCCTAAAAGTGCCACTCCCTTTGGGGGCCATTTTCTTTCAAACCATCACAATTGAGAACTTACCAAACACGCAATTGATATAACTACTGAGCCTCAAAAACCAACACAAAGATAGCAACAGCAGTACTCACCTGCCAATTTGGCCACTCACTATGTGTTTTGCCAAGGGACTGACAGAGGATTCCTGACTTAGGGAGTTTAGCTTGGCTTGGTCCCCACACTTGTTAGGGTCTACTCCAGTTGCCTGCTGTCCATCCATAGTTAATAGGATCCACTCCCATTGCCTACTGTCCATCTGTCTGAACCAGCCATCTGTCCAGCCACATGTTTTCTCACCTAAGCCTGTTCCTGCCCTTTGTTCCACCATGTTCCCATGGCTTGACTCTGTCTGACCTTACAGCCCGATGCTCTGGTTTGCAGCCATGGGAGCATCTTCCAGCTTCTGCTACAGCTTCATTATATACATAGAAACTCTCCTAGCACCCCATCAGTTCTGTCACTTTGGATACTCGGACACCTTTGAAGTTTCTTGCCTCTATAAGGCTGTGTAGCTATTGTGCAACCTGCTTGTAGACACACACGTGTGCATATATGTGTAATGTGTGATCCAAGAGTTAATATTTGGAATGAAGATTTGCATAACAGGATCTGTGTTTGCCTTAAACAAGACAACCAAGAAAAGCAGGAGAACCTGGGAAATTGCTAACAGTGAACAAAATGATACCGTGATGTTGACTGTTACTCATTAAATTCTGATATTGTGGAAAAAATACAAACATGTTTATCTGTTTCTGACATAGTGGGCTCATGACACTTTTAGTTACAAAAATATGTGCCTACATTGGGCTTTTTGTTAGTTTACTTATTAAGTTAGGTCATTTTTTCTTATGTAAGAAAACAGAGTGCAGAGCCATCCTTTGGCCATATCTTGTTTGGTTTAAAGGAAACATAAAAAAATTAGGATTTTGGTTTTCCAAGAGGACAGCTTTTACATTGCTCCTGTTATAGCAGGGCTAGCATAGTGAGGGATGGTGACAAAGAGCCTGTCACCACAGCCCCAAGGATCAAGCCAGAGATTCAGAGAGATTAATGACATTCACTCAGAGAAACCTTTGACAATATTTAGTCAAGGTTTTATCCTGGATGCTAATTACCCATTACCTTGTAAACTGGGTAAATATGGACCTGCAAATTGAGTAACAGATTCATCAATCTTTATCAAGCAGGATTTTAGACTGGTGTGTGTGTTGAGTGGGAGGGGGGTAATCCTGTACAAATAAAATCTGGCTTCAGTATAAACTGCTCACTCACGCAGGGTAAACAGCTCCTTCAAGGCTAACTGGTTCCCTAAATTGAACTTCCTTTTCTAATCTCAAATGTTTGTCCTGTCCTTGACACCACTGTGCCTCGAGGGAGTGTTTGGCACCTTAAGAGTGCTTTCTGTGATAGGATTATTGATTTGATGGAAGGCTACATTAAATATCTAAGCTAAACATAAATATTTAAGATAAACCCTCAAATTTCATACATCCAAAGTCAAGCATTTAGGTTCTTAACAGTGAAACTAATGTGGGACAATTGTAAAGATTACGGGAAATAAAAATTTAGGATTTCAGGCTTCTGTGTATTTGAAATTTTGTTATTTTCACTTTAAAAAGAGTACAGTTGCTGTATATGCAAGTAATTTGTCTGACTAAGCCAAACAAATCTTCTTTGGCTTTGTATTTCTCTCAAGTTTTAAGGCAATATTGATTGGCTTCAACCGTGCTTTAGGCAGAGTAAAGGGACAAATGTAAAAACATAAAACTGAGGATTCTTGTTCATAAGGAACTTAACAGTGTAGGGGAGGCTGATGGGCATTAAATAGGCCTGGTCAGGC
The DNA here is from genome assembly GCA_004026605.1 of Ondatra zibethicus. Classification (NCBI taxonomy): domain Eukaryota; kingdom Metazoa; phylum Chordata; class Mammalia; order Rodentia; family Cricetidae; genus Ondatra; species Ondatra zibethicus. The sequence goes on along the minus strand of PVIU01022030.1, from coordinate 14,629 downwards.
TGCACCACTGCAGAGCAGTGCAGATGCCAGCCAGGGTAACACAGCAAAATTGAAAAGAAAAGATTAGAGTCTGCCAAGCAGAAACACAAGGAGAGGCTGTTCCAGGCAAAGAGAAGCAAGGACGTGAACGACACCTTCACGAGCTAACTCTTCAACCCATCTGATTTTGAAGCACATTACCCTCTACAACTGGTTAGCACACAGCAACTCTCCCAGGATTGTTTCTGTGGATGGTGAATTTGGTTGATTAGATTTTTGACAGAAAAAAAAAAGAAGAAGAAGAAGAAGCTCCTGGTAATTTGGTGGCTGGCCAAGAGAGTGCACAGAGGAACTAGGGTGATGGATTCTAGGGTTCACTATCTGAGCCCAGAGGACATGCCAGGACAGGCAGTTGTGGAGGAGTTTATTCAACGGCTAATCCACAGTTCTATTTTCACGGCTCCCCAGAGCCAGGCTTTGTGGGGCGGCCTGGGTGTTTCATCCTCCCATTCCCTCGTAGCCTTTCCATCCACAAACACACAGCATACAGATCCAAACCCTTACACACCACCAGTATCACCTGACCACACATACCCTGTAACTTTCTTGAAGCTGGTAGAAAGAAAATAAACTAGTCCACAGAAACCAAGTCTGCTTCTGAGGAGAAGAAAGAACTCCAACATTTTCCTCTGAGATCTCTCAGCTGGACAGCTTAGCTTACATTTCCTTTTGTCCCTGGTTCAACAGATGTGCACATGCTAGGACATGAGCCTTGCTCTCAGAAGCACAGGGCACCATGCAGGAGGTGCTATGATGAGTGGGAGAGCCCGGGGGCAGTTTGTTAGGAGGGCTGATACAGAGCTTTTAAGACCACCAGGAAGGAGACTGAGAACCCGCAGAGAATCAATCACAAGTCGCTCAATATGCCTCCTGCTTCACATTAGAAAACAATCAAGCTGAAACTACAGAAAGAAAGAAGGTTGCAAAAGGCCTCTTGTGCCAAATGAAAGAGCTTGAACTTTATCCTTGAAAGCTCTAGGGGGCTGTGGAAGGATTTTAAGTGCGGAAACAGAATAAGTAAAAAGATCGGTATCTCTGTATTGTGGAGCACTGTTTGGGGGCACACTATGGGTAGGAAATACAGCTGAGCAGCACACCCCAGGAAGTTAGAGACAATCAGTTCACATAAGGCATGTGAGCAAGAGGAGAGCAAGACAGCAAGGATAGTGAGGGGAAAGAACTTCAGCACAAGGCAGTTCCACAGGGTCCATGTGGGGATGACTCAGAGAGAAGCATCCATCTCAGAGTAGTTTTCAATTAGGGAGAACAGAGCTGGGGGCTCGGGCGATGTTCAGTACCTAGAGTGCTGACTCACAAGCATGAGGACTCATGTCTGGATCCCCAGATCCCACCTAAATCCAATATGAGAGGATGCATCTATAATCCCAGCATTCCTATAGCCAGGTAGGAAGCAGAGACAAGAGAATGTCCAGAAACTCATGGGCCAGGTAGCCTAATATATCCAGCAGTGAAAGAGTGACTCTGTCTCAAACAAGTGGAAAGTGAAGACTAGCAGGTAAAGAATACCTGTGCAATGTGGCATATACATATACCCATATGCAGGCACATACACATCATACATATACATGTGCACATACATGCACATACATATCATATACACACATGTACACACATATTATAGACATGCACCCAGAAATCATGTGCATATTTGTACATACAAATCAAACACACACATTGTATACATACATGCATATATAGACTAAAAAATAATAAAGAAGATAGCTAGGATGCTCCTAGGAGAGACAGGATATACAGAGTACCTTGTTGGCAATAGTAGGCAGAGACTGTTCTTTCATTCCCGGATGCCCAGACTGGAATAATCACACAGAAACTATATTAATTATAACACTGCTTGGCCAATAGTTTAGGCATATTTGTGCCTAACTCTTATACCTTAAATTAACCCATTTCTATTAATCTGTGTATCACCATGAAGCTGTGGCCTACAGATAAAGGTTCTGGGTGTCTTTCTCCTTCAGCAGCTACATGGCTTCTCTTTGACTCCACCTACTCTCTCTCTATCTCTGCTTTGATTTGCCCTGCCTGGCTTTACTCTGCTAATCCATTGGCTAAAACAGCTTCTTTATTAAGCCCTCCTTGTCTGAGACAAGCCCCTCCCACTCCCTCCCCCATCCACCTCTGAGGCAGATGGATCTTTCTTCTGCTTCCAGTCTGAGTCCCTTCCTTTCCATCGCTCTCTTAAAGAGGCAGCTTCTTTTTCTCCCTTCTCCCTACATCTCCCCTTCTCACTTCTGTTTCTCTCTCTCTCTGCCTCTCTCTCTCTCTGTTCTTCCCCCTTCTCCCCTTCCCTTCCATAATCCACTAAAAAAAAATTCAACTTCACTCTGCATGGTGTGCCTATGCATCTATCCATGCCTCTGTCTCTCACCTGCTACATGACTCCCTGCCCAGGACAAGCTGCTTTCGGAGCCCTGTGGCATGGTCTTATGGCATGTCTATCCATCTCAGTCTCTTACCCATCATGTGTCTCCCAGCCTGGGACACGACTGCCTTTGTGGCCTGCCGTGGTCTCAGGACCCACTGCCCGTTTCCTGTCACCGCTCTGGGACCTGCAGCATGGTCTCATGGCTGGCTGCCCACTGCCGCTGCTCAGGGAACCTGCAGCATTTTACTTAAACCATAACATTGGTACCATGACTCCGACAGGCCCTCGCCTCTCTTCCAGGGTCAGGATTCAGAACCTGGTATTTTTCCACAACAACCACGTGTTCCATCTACCTGAGTGCTGACCTCTACACTCGTGGCATACCCATCTGTCTGTGTCTCCTGTGAGACTGGCAGCCCCTCATGGCCCACTGTAGCTACTTGGGGAACTGCGCCATCCCTGCCTGGGATTGGCTGCACTTAGGACCCACTGCTTGCTACCTGCCACCACTTCGGAAACCTGCAGCAAGGTCTCGAGACCTGTTGCCTGCTGCAGCCACTCAGGGTCCTGCAGCATTTTATTTCAACCATAACAGGTACACCAAAGTTTGTGACAAAATGGAACTTCTAAAGGCCTGAGACAAGTTAAAGGGTCCCACCTCTTCCTGGGTGTTGAGCAGATGCTAAACACTAAAGACAGCTGTTAAAATTTGTTTAAAATCACTATTAGCATTACCAATAAGTTATTTACATCCATACTATAATCATTCCTTATGATGTTCAATTTCTAGGAACCAAGCAAGGATTTTGGAAGATGAAGCAATTTAACTCTCTAATTAACACCTTTTGGAGTCTCTCTTGCTATCTATACTGCCTTTAGCAAAAGAACTGTTGGTTCAACATCCAATCAGGCTTCCCTAAGTCAGCAGTGATTTTAATCATTTCATAGTCACGAGAAAAATTACATCAGCTCCTGAAGGTGAAGCCTCAGTAGAACTAGTACAAAAACTTTCTGCTAGATTTCTTGTTATCTGAGCCTCAGTGAATTCTAGCTGCTAAGTATATATTCAAGACACAGGAAAAAGAAGGGTGGAGACATAGCAGAATGGAAAAGTACATCTTTCAGGTCAAAGGTCTTAGACACTTCAGGCCAAAATCTGGAACACAGGCCAGTATGAAGAACTGGAGCCCAGAAATTGCAATGTCAGCTAAGGACCAAAGAATTCCAGTCTTCCTGAACCTACCCAAGAAGTCGGTGTCTCTGTAGCACCAAGTCATAGGATCCTGGACTTTTTATCTGCCTTCGTTAGGGTTTTTATTGTTGTGAAGAGACACCATGACCACAACAAACTCTTGTAAATGAAAACATTTGCTTATAGTTTCAGAGGTTTTATTCATTTTTGTCATGGTGGGGAATATGGCAGCAAGCAGGCAGAAGTGGTGATGGGGAAACAGTTGAGTGTCCTACATCTTGCAGGCAACAGGAAGTTGACTGAAAGTCACACTGTGGGAAGGCCACACCTCCCAATAGTGCCACTCCCTTTGGGAGTCACTTTCTTTGAAACCACCACATTCTACTCTTGGCCCCCAAAAGTTTATAGCCATATAATAATACAAAAAATGCACTCAGTCCAACTTCAATGTCCTCATAGTCTATAACAGTCTCAAACTTGTTCCAAAGTCCAAAGTCTCTTCTGAGTCACATGGCAATCTCTTAACTGTAATCCCCACCCAACTCCAGCTGGTCTGGGAATGAACAAGCATGGGATCAAACTGATCCCTCTGAATGTGGTTGACAATTGGAGCAGACTGAGGAGCCAATGATAATGGCACTGGGATTTGTCTCTACTGCTTGTACTAGCTTTTTGGGATCCTATTCTCTTTGGATGTATACCTTGCTCAACCTGAATGTAGTGGGGAGGGCCTTGGGACTTCCCACAGGGCGGGGTGCTTTGCCCTCTCTTAGGACTGGAGGAGGTAGGGGGAGGTGGGGGGAGTGGGAGGGAAGTGGGAGGAGGGGAGGAAGTGGGCATTTTGATTGGTATTATTTTTAAAGTAATAAAAAATAAAAAACTCAGAATCAAAAAGCAGATCACATACTTCCAACATATAATGGCACAGAATATACATTACCATTTCAAAATGCAAGGAAGAAAGTATAGCAAGGAAAAACTTGGGGAAAAAGCTAGACCAAAAAACCAGCTGGGCAAACTCCAAACTCCGCATCTCCATGTCTGATGTCAAAACGCTCTTTTGATCTCCAAGTCCTTTCAGCTTTGTTTACTGAAACACACTTCTTTCTTGTGGGCTGATTCTATTCCCTGTTAGCAGCTCTCCTTGGCAGATATCCCAAGATTCTGGTATCTCTAACATCTTGGGTTCTCCAAGGCAATCCAGGCTTCAAATTCACAGTTTCACTCAATGGCCTCTCTACTAGGCCTTCATACAGAGACACACCTGATATATGTCTGATCTCAGCAACAGAGACAAATTCTATAACATGTTTCTTCTATCCTTAACTCTAAAACCAGAACCATGTGGCCAAAGGTATCAAGTTTCCAAGTCCCAAGATTACTGGGGCTAGAACGTGACCCCCTTGTTCAATTACATCTTCACCAGCTTTCTGTCCTTTCTTGCCTAAGCTTGGCTGTCCCAAAACTTGCTCTGTAGAGTAGACTGGTCACAAACTCAGAGATCCACCATCCTCTGCTTTCCCAGTGTTGGGATTAAAGGTATGTCCCACCATACCAAGCTCTAAGTTTTTCTTTAGTTCCTTTTCACAAGTTAGAAATTTAGCTGGGTGGGATCTTGCCCTGAGGTTTCGATTCTCTTTATTCCATTTTTTAAGCCATGTATGTCCTTGAACACAGAATTTAGCTCTATTCCACTACTACTGAAAACCACATGACAGAGTCTGTACTACACTGTTTTGAGATTTCTTCTGCCAAGGGAATTAAACCAAAACTCTTCTTTTTAGCCTCAGGAAAACTCTTCAGACAAGGGCATAAAGCAGCTACTTCCTTCACCAAAATATCACAAAAATTATCTCTAGGCAATATACTAAAATTCTTCTCCTCTGAAACCTCTTGAAACCACAGTTCATCAAATCATTCTCAGTGCCAATGTCTTCCATGTTCCCACTAGTATGGCACATTAAGCAGCATTTAAAGCGTTCAACTGCTTTTCTATCCACAGTCCCAAAGTACATATTACTCCGAACAAAAACATGGTTACGCCTATCACAATACCCTACTCCTAGTACCAATTTTTCTTAGTTAGGGTTTCTATTGCTGTTACAAAACACTATGACTAAAAAGCAAGTTGGGAAAGATTAGGCTTATACTTCGGCATTGCTGTTCATCACTCAAGAAACTCAAACAGGTCAGAATCCTGGATACAGGAGCTGATGCAGAGGCCATAGAGGGGAGTTGCTTACTGGCTTGCTTCTCAATCTACCTTCTTATACAATCCGGGACCAGAAACCCAGGGATGGGACCACCCATCATGGACTGGTCCCTCCCTCATTGATCCCTAGATGAGAAGATGTTTTCACAGGTGGATCTCATAGTGGCATTTTCTCAATTGAGTTTCCTTCCCTCTGATGACTCTAGCTTTTATCAAGTTGACACACAAAACCAGCCAGTACATTATTCGAGAGCCTACACTACTTTCAGAGCTATAGCTCCCAAAACCTAGACTTGTGCACAGGGTATAACAAAAGAACAAGCCCCCCTCAACCTGCCGTTCTCACTCCTGCTGGTGCCACTTGCTGCTGAGGAACACGAAAGGCTAAAATGTTGCACAAAATCAGTGCTCAAAAAGTTCACCTACCCATTGTTTCAACCTGGCAGAAGGACTCTGAAAAAAAAATGATAACATTCCTTAGCCCAGTCATTGGACTAAAGACCCCCTCCCTTGTCCCTTGCTCTGTCCAACTACTGGCCTTTTCCTATCACTTCCACCCTCAATACACACACACACACACACACACACACACACACACACACACAAACAATCAGGCCCTTGAAATGTGACCAATGTCATGGCCCCATATTGGTGTGACATCTGTCAGGGTCAAGCCTCAACAGGTCTGTGCATTCCAGGGTACGAGCATGTGGATTAGAAACATTAGACAGAAAAGACAGAGATACTAAAGAAAAAGACAAAGACACAGAAGAGTTGGGAAGGCAACCCTGTGAATGCTGGAATTTGCCCACATTTATTTTTCATATACTTTATATACCCCAATCCAAAAAGGGGGAAGAAGGCAAGACTTCTAACAAATAAAGAAAGTAATTACTTCTTCAATACCTGAAACATCAAGTAACTATATCCTATATTCTGTTGTTTAGGCAGGACATGTAGTAATCACACCCTTAGGCCAAGCATCCTGTAGGCAGTCACTACTTGGGTCAAACCTCCTGTCATAACCTTGAAGGAGCAAGAACAGGCCTGAATTCTCTGACCTTCGGTCAAAGTGGAGTGGATCCACATTGACTCCAATGGACCAGATGAGTTTTGATGAGAAATAAGTTAGTAATAAAGAAATGGATACAGAAACCTGATGGTTCTACCTATAATAAAATTTTAGTCAGCTGAGGCAAAAGAGGAAGGCATTAGAAGATTTTTATAAATCCAAACTAGATAGGGCACTGGCAAAGTCATATCCAGACACATTATTTCACTGGGTTTCTTATAGGCCTTCATTATAGAAGTTTCATCACCAAAGAAAGCTTGGATGGAGTCAAAATAGGGCACTGGCAAAGTCATATCCAGACACATTATTTCACTGGGTTTCTTATAGGCCTTCATTATAGAAGTTTCATCACCAAAGAAAGCTTGGATGGAGTCAAAGGCTATCAGTAAAATGGCGACAATGACCTTACTTTCACCACAGAAGATATTTACGATTAGGAGAGCGTTTTGCACTTTATCCAGATTTGAATTTCAAAACATTTAATTAGGCTCTGGTAAGTCAGAATGAAATTTGGGGTTAAACTTAAATCACCTTTATTAGCAAACTCCATTCCGGAAATGGCAGCCAACACTCACCCAATAGCTTTGAAGCTGCTTAATGGATGAGTCTGTCCTTAGTGCATTGTCCTTTGCAAACTTACATTTTGTTTCCTTAACCCGGGCTAGGCATTATAAATAGTAAGAAAAACTGTACCTAACGATCAATATGTTAACTGCTAGAGTCAGCTATTCCAGGAAAAAAAGAGCAAGAGGACTCTCTACCATAAAGTCTCCAGATTATCTATCTTTATTTAGATTTATGGAAGCCAGAGCTTCTGGTGACCTTTAGATAGCATCAGAATGTGTGTAAAATATGCATCATTGTAGAACTGTTGATTTCTCTGCTGTTCACACACCACTGATGGCCCCAAATAGATTTCCTTAAATTTCCTGCATAAAGCTCTTCATTTGCAGTTGTTAGAGGAAAAATGATCCCAGGGCGAGGACATGGCTATTTTCTCATCATCTAGTTGATTGTAATAATAAACCACACCTTGATTCTTGCCTTCCATCATGTAGCAGACCAAGATTTTGTGGAGGAACATTTCATAAAATTTCTGGGGACGTAACTGCCGTTACTTAAAAGCCAATGTCAAAATGTATGATCAATTTACTGAAAAAATCTTTCCTCTTGGTAAATCTATCCTTTGGTCCTTGCTTCTAGGAAAAGATTTCTTTTTTAAAAAAATCAACAGTTAAACTTATTTAAAAGTATAAAAAGAGTTACTTGAAGAACTGGAGAGCAACTCTTCACTTTGAGAATGTTTGGCTGTTCTTTTGACTAGGGAAGGCTGGCTTCCTCCACACTCCTAGTGTACCCAGAAGTGCATGCTAACTGTAGAGGGGAATTCAGGGCAGGGCTGTAGCTCATGGCTATGTTTGCCTGAGGTGTGTGAGGCCTTGGGTTCACTCACTCTAGCTCCTCCAGCAGCACACGTTGCTAATACAGGGCTAGTGAGGCCTTGTTCTTGGTAGTGGCAGTTGGTTGTGCTATCGTTTCTGTCTCTTTGGCCATTAGGTTTCTCTGTGAGTTCAGACAGTCAGAGCATCAGAGGAGAAAGGGGCTGAGGTATTTCTGTCCCTGCTCTAAAAAAGCAGAGAAAAGTGAGCTAGAGAATTAAGGAACACTTCACTTTGAGAATGTTTGGCTGTTCCTTTGAATAGGGAATAACTAGCTGCCTTCACACTCCTAGTGGGGTGAGAAAAATGTGCTAATTATGAAGGGGTTAAACTTATTCCTTTTCCCTCTTGTTCTTTTTTCCTGGAATAGCTGACTCTAGCAGTTAATATAGTGATTGTAAGGTACAGTTTTCCTTGTGTTTTATAATGCCTAGTCCGGGTTAGGAAAACAGTAAGTTTGCAAAGCACAGTCCACTAAGGACAAATTAATCCATTAGGCAGCTTCAAAGCTTTGAGGTGAGTGTTGGCTGCTATTTCAGGAAGGGAGTTTGCTAATACAGGTGAACTAAATTTAACCCCAAAGAATTAGGATGCACTCTCCTCCTTTCTTGATGCTTCACAACTACAGCCACTCCTGGATTGACTCCCTGGATCTGTTCCTATTATTCCTGGTAAGCCATGATTGCATTCTGTAGAAACTTAATTGCTAAGCTTCACATTGACACGCTGAGGAATCAGAGGTGTTTCCTGGATAATCACAAGGCTGACCAGATGCTGAAGTTCACCACTCAACATCAGAGGGGACTGGGTGGCATATTGCTCAAGTCAAGAAAAGGTCAAATCTTGAAATTCCAAGTATGGCTTCTACTGAGTGAGCACATGTCTTTCTAATCTGAACTTTTGTTGAACGCATTTGCTAGTTTGTCCTCACCAGATGCCAGCGGCTCTACTATTCCCTTAGGGTTATGATTAGTCTCCTTGTGCCTGGTGGTAATGGCTTCTTTCTGTTTCAAAACTCTGGTTGTACCCATATTCTTTACAGGTTCCATTAACTTACACATGACTCCAGAAACGGTCTTTCATGGGATTATCCTAAGACATACTGGGTATGACTTTTCCTTCCTACTAACCTCGATTGATCTACAAGGCTCTTTTTTTTTATTTATTCAAAAACACGGGTGTGAAATGGGGAGTTACTGAACCAACAAGACACATTATTGGAAATCATGCATGTGACTATGTAGAGGCGTATACAAGATAAGAAGTAACTATGCTCTTGCTTCTACACTTAGATGTGGCCAATGGGCTTCTCTGAGTCCTGTGCTTTGGAAGAGCCTATTCTTCCTCTCCTCCCGGTGTAATGCTCCTCTGAGAATGAAGTCTTTAGGGATGAATGTTCCCCCATTCCATCTTTCCCTACCTTTCACCAACTCACCGCTTGGTCCTGTCATCAAAAGTGTGCTACTTTTAAATTTACTACTTTTAATTAGCCAGCATATAGTCCCTAACACAGGCTTTCAGTATTTCCAATAACCCAAACCCACTTGGTTCCTTCTGTTTTGTCTTTGTAAGTCAGTGATCCTGACCTGGTCCTCACTGGCACCAGTGTGGCCGGCTCCACTGAAAACTCACACAGTGTGAGGCAGATTGACGCCAGCATTAGCTAATGAACAAATACTCAAAGGAGCGAATTTGAGCCAAGGAGCAAAAACTCTGCCCCTGAATTCTTTTCTCTCTCTTTTTTTTTAACTTGTATTCCATGGTGAATTTGTAAACATTTGTGTTTTTCTTAAAGTCAAACTATGCCCCAGCACCACCACCAACGCCCTGAAGATGAACTACAAAGAGAATATTAAAACAGCAAACCCAATTGCCATATCTACACTTTAAACTCAGAGTCAGCCTGTGCCTGTGCCTGGCCTCATCCCTTGGTTGCAGCCATCTCTACAATGGTTCCAACTGGGCTCCGTGAATCAGCATGCTGCTCCTCTACAAAGCCAGTCTTCCTTTGGGAAACCAAACCAACCTTTATTAAGTTGGACAATTAAGGAGGGAAATGGGGATGCTAGAGAGTTAACTCACCAGGCAAGCATGGGACCTTGAGTTTGAATCTCCAGCATTTATGTAAAAGCCAGGCATGGCTCTGCATGCCTGTGACTGGTATGGCATGTTGGTGGCTGAGGCAGCTAGATCTTGGGAGCTTGCTGCAAACCACACAGAAAGAGTCTGAGTTGTGGAATATTATTAACTAGGCAAAAATGTATTACATTTGTTTATGTTGCACAATACTACTTTAACTGTGTAAAGGTGTGTTGCTTTTGTTTATTCTGTATTTGTTTAGTAATGTAAGGATGTGTGTTTAATTATGTAAAGATGTGTTGCATCTGTTTCACCTTGCCTGTTTAAGGCATCTGATTGGTCTAGTAAGAGTTGAAAGGTCAATGGCTGGGCAGAAAGAGGATAGGCATGGCTGGCAGGCAGAGAGAATAAATGGGAGGAGAAATCTAGGCTTGAGAGGAAGAACAAGAGAAGAAGGAGAAGAGAGGAGAGAATGAGGGAGAAATTGACCAGACAGGCAACTGCCAGTCAGCAGACACAAGAAGCAGTGAAAGTAAGATATATAGAAGCAAAGAAAAGTAAAAATCCCTGAAGCAAGAGGTAGATAAAAAGATTAATTTAAGTTAAAAGAGCTAGCCAGAAATGAGCCTAAGCTAGGCCAAGCATTCAAAACTAATAATAATTCTCCATGTCATGATTTGAAAGCTGGTTGCTGTCCCAAAAGAAAAAGGCTGGTACAATTCTATGTCAAGGAATTAAAAGCAGAGTGCAATAGAGGAAGATACCCAATGTCTTCCTTGAGACTCTTCATGTATCCATACGTAAGCATGTGCATACATGCACACACATACATACATACATACACACATACCACAAAAATAGAAAAGAAAGAAGCCTCCTTGACATATCCTTCTTTCCAAGACTCCAGAAAAAACCCATCATACTTTCTTGCTATGTGTGCTTCCTACAGAAGCCTTTAAGCCATCTTCTTTCTTGTCTGCAGTACTTTTACTCTTGGGCAAGTGCCAGTATCTCAAACCTGGCAGCACAATGGTTTTCTGCCTGGTCCACTTAAACTCAGACAATATGAGTTCTTTTCAAGAAACTAATATGATCCAATCTCTATTTCAAAGGCTTTCTGAAACTTCAATAAGATTTAAAAAAATAAACTCTCTTTCTGCACTTCTGGGGATTGAACCTAGGACCTCATACATCTTAGATAAGCTCTCTCCCACTTAGCTATGTCTTCAGACCCTATTAAATCTTTATAAAAATAACTCAACAAGTTGACCGGGATGATCTTCAACTTAGTTTGTAGCCCAAACAGGCCTTGAATTTATGATCCTCTTGACTCAGTCTCCCAAGTAGCTAGAATTATAGGCCTGTGCCACCAGCCCAAGATGCAAACCTAAATCTTTTTAAGATTTATTTTGTTCTACGAGTGTTTAACCTATAGGTTTGTGTATGCACCATATGGATGCCTGGTACCCTCAGAAGCCAGAAGAGGGCATCAGGTTCCCTGAGACTGGAGTTACAGACTGTTGTGAACTGCTGGGAACCCAACCTGTGACCTCTGCGAAAGCATCAAGTACTCTTAACTATTAAACTATCAAACCTAATGGTATATTTTAAAATAACGATCAAGTATGATTTATTCCAAGATGGTAAAAATGACTAAATGACAGCAATTCATTGGATACAAGGTCAATCATTACATGAATTTTACAAATATAGAAATTATCATATACTCTAATGTCTATTTATCACTTAACTAAAACAATACTTATGATAATAGGGACAGAAAATTTGAAGCTTTCTTCATTTGATATACCAAACTCTATACCAACATGAATACTCTAAATCAGAGGTTCTCAGCCTGTGAGTCTTGACCCTTTATCAGATATCCTGCATAGCAGATATTTACATTGCAATTTATAATAGTAGCAAAATTACAGTTATGAAATAGCAACAAAAATAATTCTGTGATTGGGGTGGGGAGGTCACCATAACATGAGGAACTGTATTAAAGGATCACAGCATTAGGAAGGATGAGAACCACTGTTTTCAGTAAATAAGCAAGTTTTTTTTGTTTTTGTTTTGTTTTACCAGTGTGAAAGAGAATTCCTGTATACCAGCTGAACCAAGCATAAAATAGGTACCCACTCTCAAGAGCTGTATGAAGTAGGTAGTCCATGTTGAAATTAGATGACACTAATCATTTTAAAGTCATCCCAACAAAAGTTCTAATTTTTTACTACTTTTGTGAAACTTCACATCTTCCCAATGAATCACATTCCTGAGCTTTCTTCCTGGTTCCTTTAAGTCATGAGCACTTTGATAGAATGTTTTCCCTGTGCTTCAAGTCCCTCAGAGCAGCTAGTGTGATGTACTACATGGCAGGCACTTACAGAAGTATATGTAAAAGCAAAAGGAGCAAAGGGACAGGGGAGGCACACCGACCCCCCATAATTATTCCTAAGAAGAATCCTTGGAGATTTTCCATTTCTTTTATTTCACAGCCATGTTTAATGTTATAATCAACTATACTTTGTGATGCCTGAGATGCTCCTAAAACAGTGCCATACTTAGAATGTGAATGACCTATCAATGAACATAAAGGAAATCATTTCATTTCCCATACTGATTCCTTCCAGTTTATACTGGACTCATGTATTGCCTATCTTCTTGTAATAAGATATTTTTGGAAATTACTATAAATTATGTCATTTTTGAAAGACGGTATATATTTTTGTTTCTTCTTTTCACACACACAAAAAAAAATGTGTACCTCTATTTTGTTTCTAAATTACTTCTCCGAGTCTCTTTAAATAGCCTATGACTCACGCAGTGCAGCTGGCAAATGACTAGCCTGCATAATGTCCAAATATTTCCTCAATAGAAATAGAATCAGAAAACTCACCATAATTATTCAATGGTATGGAAATTGTTGTCTATTCTATAAAAATCTAAAATTCTCAGAGCATTTATAAGCCTGGAGACTCATAAAGCCCCATGCTGACCTGGATAATTAGGTGAGGGCAGAGATGGGTTCAATGAATTTCTTACCATCACCAAGAATTTGGGAGAGAAAAATGCAGCAGATGGGGCCAGTCAACACAACATCTATTCACCCACTGGGCCTACTGTTTTCTTCCTAATGCTCTACCATTATCAAGGTAGGATAAATTTGAATTGCGTCATACTGATGACTCAGAACTTCACAGAGCTGTGGCATCAGTGATACTTTTCTCTCACAAATTTCCCTCCAGTGAAACATCCGGTCCTCATTTTATTGAATGTATTACCGTAGAAGGATTATTCGAACCCTGTAAACTCTAACATGGCCTGTACATCTAAGGTAAGCCCTGTCTTTATCTAATAATGAGAGCAGACGCTGATGGGAACAATTGTTCTTCCGTAATCTCTTGAAACAATTGCCTTTCTAGTCTGTAAACATCCTATTCTATCAAGATAGGAAAAAAATTATCTCTCAACCTAAGTTTTTCCTTGATAAAACTAATTTGTATGCTTTTCAATAAACATTCTAAGTTACCTTATAAACATTTAACGTCAATAAAATAATACTATTTCTATACCATGCTGTTGTGGTTTGAAAGAAAATGGTTCCCAAAGGGAGTGGCACTATTAGTTGTGGCTTCATTAGAGGAAGTGTGTCAGTGTGGAGGCAGGCTTTGAAGCCATGTCCTGTGAGACAGTTCACTTCCTGTTGCCTGCATGTCAGCATGTAGCAGCTCTTTCTCCAGCACCACGTCTGCCTGCACGCTGCCATGCTCCACACCATGATGATAAAATAGACTAAACCTCTCAAGCTATAAACTGCGACCTCAATTAAATGTTTTCCTTTGTAAGAGTTGCCATGGCCATGGTGTCTCTTCACAGCAATAGAAACCCTAACTAAGATACCTGCTGAAGAAAATTAGCTGTGGACAGGCCTAGGTATAACGGATGAGCCATGCCCTTAGTTCCAGCTCTTGGTAATCTATCTCACTAAAGGAAAACAGTCAGGTATGGTGGCACATGTCTTTAATCCCAGCATTAGGGAAATAGAGGCAGGAAGATCACAAGTTCAAGGCCAGCCTGGACTATACGGTAAGAGTCTGTCTCAAATAAACAAATGAACAAACACAAAACCTATGTATACCTTAAAGTTTTATACATTAATTTTGTTAAAATTTTATTATAATAAAAA
>PVIU01022029.1:0-30275 GCA_004026605.1 Ondatra zibethicus | reverse complement strand
GGGTTCTCCATCTGCCAACTTTCGCCGCCACATTCAGAGAGTCTGGTTTGATCATATGCTCATTCAGTCCCAGGCCAGGTGGATTGGTGTGCTCCCATTAGTTCAGGCACACTGTCTCAGTAGGTGGACCAGCCCCTCACGGTCCTAACTTCCTAACTCATCTTCTCCCACCTTCTGCTCTTCACCTGCACCTTGGGTGTCAGCCCTCAATTTGATTATTTCTTGGTATCTACTCTTCCTGGGTGAGATTACTTCTTTTTGTTCTAGAGCTTTCAGAAGTGCTGTTAAGTCACATGTTTAAGATTTTTCCAGGTTGTTTATGTAGGCACTTATCGCAATGAACTTTCCTCTTAGCACCACTTTCAAAGTGCCCCATAAGTTTGGGATGGCTGTGCAATCATTTTCATTGAATGCTAAGAAGTCCTTAAATTCTTTCTTTATTTCTCCTTGACTTGGGGGTGATTCAGTTGAGCATTGTTTAATTTCCATGAGCTTGTAGGCTTTCTGCAATTAGTATTGTTGTAGAATTCTAACTTTAAGCTATTGTGATATGATAAGATACAGGATTTGCTCTATTTTTTTTGTATCTGTTGAGGTTTGCTTTGTGACCAAGTACGTGTTCAATTTTAGAAAAGGTTCCATGTTGTGTTGAGAAGGACACATATTCTTCTGTGTTTGAGTGAAATGTTTTGTAAATATTTATTAAGTCCACTTGAGACATGATATCTGCTAGTTCTCTTAATTTTTTTCATTAAAAATTTAAATTATTGCATGTTTTATTGTCCAAATTTATAATGTTTTTTGCAAAGTTTATGTCTGGTTGACCTGTTCATTGGGGCGAGTGGGGTGTTGAAATCTCTTACTATTTATGTGTGGGGTTTGATGTGTAATTTAAGCTCTAATGTTTCTTTTACATATGTGGGCACTCTTGTATTTGGGACATAGATTTTCAGAACTGAGACTTCATCCTGATGTATTTTTCCTGTAATGGGTATGAAGTGTCCTTCTCCATCTCTTTTGATTGATTTTAGTATGAAGTCTATTTTGTTTGTTACTAGGATAACCATACTTGCTTGTTTCTTAGGTACATTTATTTGGAATATTTTTTACCAATCCTTTACTATTAGGTAATATCTATCTTTGAGGTCACAGCTGTAGTAAAGGATGGTAGCAGGTGTGTAGAGGCTGCTTGGGGTCTCTGAGGCTTCTTGGGTGTGGGTAAGTCACAGGATATTCCTCCAAGGGCAAGGGCCTAGAGACCTGAGCCCTCCAACCTAGAACCTAGATGCTCACATCTCCAGAGGCAGTCTGGTCCAAGGCTATGGTGGTCACAGATGTGGTAGGGGATGATAGCAGGTGTGTGGAGACTGTTCAGTGCCTCTGGGGCTTGGTGTGTGATGGTGTGTAATGGGATGTTCCTTCCAGGGCAATGACCTAGAGAGCTGAGCCCTCCAACTGTATTTACATTTTCCCCCTCAGTTTGAAGGATCTTTGGCTATCCTTTGATTGAATAAACTGTCTATATTTGCAAACTTTTTCCCAACTCCATCTTCTGAACCTTGGATTCTGGAATTTTGTCTCCTGGATGTGCCACACAGTTCACAGGTCAGAATATGTTCATTATTTTTCTGTGTATTTTATGATCATTTTGCTATTTCAAGCTTGTCTTTCATCTATGAAACTCACCCTTCTTTCTGGACTTGTCTGTTAATGTTGCTTTCAGATGTTTTCTTTTTGATTGATTGATTCTTCTTTTGTTAACTATTATGATTGATTCATTTTCAGAGTTTGAGTTTTCTTGCTGAAGCTATTCTCAGTTTTTAAAAATTTCTCCAAGTTTTTGATTTTTTGTTCACTTGATAACTTTCTTATCCAGTCCCTGAGTTGAGTCTCCTACCATGTTCTTATGCTTACTTGACTCCTATAGAAGGTCAAAAGAGAACACTAAGTCTTTATCTTATATTTTAGCTGTCCAGTTCTCTTTGTCCACTACTGAGGAGTTGTAAGGTTAGGTGGATGTCATAGTGTGTGATTGTCTCATATACTTTATGTGTTATCTCATTTATTCTCTGTGCTTTGTGCATCTGATAGATGTCTTCTAACTTTCTTTCTCTGATTTATTCTTCTGTTTGTCTCATGTGATTTATCTTTACTTGGACTTATATTACTTACTGTTAATAAGTAAGGGATGTGCCTGAACTACCAGATATAATGACTTAGCAGAATTCCTAATACTGACTTATGTCTGAAAGCACAAGGGAACTTTTCGGATTCCCCAACAGAGTTCAATGAGAGTGTTCGGGTGAAAATGTACTGCTTTTGAGCTAATCTTTAAATCATTAAATGAATGAGGAAAGGAAAAAGAGAAAAAGACAGAGTAAAATTAAAATAAGAAAGGAAGCATGTGAGTCACAGTTTTGGGCAATAAAGAAACTGTTGTATTTCTAGAGTCATAAAAGTTTTGACAGCAATATTAAACTATAAGACAGCAACCTAACAAAATCTAAACTTAAATAAATGCAGTCTTCTGGAAATGACATGGATATTGCATTAACAAAATCACAATAGCAGTATCTACAAGCATAAGATTGGAGTTTTAAACATTGTGTCATTACCAGAAGATTCAACCCCATCCGAGAAACTACATTCTGTTGGTGTTTACATGGGGAGAGGGTGTCATATTCCTCAGTGATGTAATACTGATGAGCAGTTGTCTTTACTCCAGTAACTTCTTTGCCCAGGTCCATGTTCATGGAAGAAACCCCACATAAAGGCAGTGGACCACAACAAAGAATATAAATATAAGATAAAAATGAGACTTGTTTAAAAGTAGTTGAGAAAGTGTAGTCTCAGAAGGTAATTGGGGAATACAACCAAAGTACACAAGTGTGTATATGTGTATGTGTGTGTGTAAAACTGCACAATAATAATAAATTTAAAACCCAGTATTAAAATGCCCAATAGCATAAAGTAGAAGGCATCATGCATATGGTTATTACTTCATCCTCTTCAGGATGAGGGGGTATGTACCTCTGTTTGGGTTGATTGTATATCAGTCTCCTCAGATGGCAAAGGCTGCTAGTCTCATGAATGCAAACAAGTTATCATTTGGTCCTTCCAGAAGAGGATTTCTGTGGTGAAAAACTCCTTTTCTGTCAGAAGTTTTTGAGGTGAGTCCCTGTTCTATTTTGGTTTGGGTTACATGATGAAACACAGATCAAAATCAACCAGGATAAAAAAGAGAATATTTCAGATTATAATTCCACCTCATATTGCATCATTGAGGGAACAAATCAGAGCTCAGGGCAGGAATCCAGAGCCAGGAACTGAAGCAGAGACCAGGAAAAAATGCATTAGACCTGCTGAATTTTCTCTCTGTGGCTCCCATGGAGACTATGCAGAGACTTCAGTGCTGGCTACAACTCTTAGTAACTGGTGTAAGCAGCATGTTAGAGCTCTGTTGCTTGACTGGTTCTTTGTGGAGAAAGTACCATCTTAGCTGCCTTCTGCTTCTTCAGTGCTTTGTCTTAAAAGACTTACAGTGGTTTTATGTTATAATCTTAGCTGTTTTCATGCTAACTAGAAACCAACATCTAATCTGACAACTTCTCCAAAAGTCCTATGGTAGCTTTGTAGTGTCAATGTAAACAATCTGGAAACAGGGACTAGAACATTGACTCAGTAGTTAAAAGCACTTGGAGCTCCATCAGAGTACTCAGATTCAGTTCCCAGCACTCACATGGCAACTCATATTCTTCAGTAAGTCCAATTACAGAAAATCTAATGCCCTCCTCTGTTGTAATAAGACTGCTAGTAAGTTCCCAGCTGCTTAGCCCCAAAATAATCACACAGAAACTGTATTAATTAAATCACTGCTTGGCCTATTAGCTCTAACTTCTTATTGGCTAGCTTTTCTATCTTAATTTAACCCATTTCCATCTTTTTATATTTTACCATGAGGCTTGTGGCCTACTGGCAAGGTTTCAGTGTGTTTTTCTCTGGTGGTGGCTCCATGGCTTCTCTCTGACTCCACCCCCTTTCTTCCAGCATTCAGTTTAGTTTTCCCTGCCAGCTAAGTTCTGCCCTGCTATAGGTCTAAAGCAGTTATTTCATTCATTAATGGTAATCACAGCATGCAGAGGGGAATCCCACAGCACTTCCCCTTTTCTGTTTAAATAAAATAGGAAGGTTTTAACTTTAACGTATAAAATTATATAATACAGTTACCAAGCAAGAAATAGTTACAGTATTTATATGTATTTTATCTTTTATCATAAGTAAGGAAAACTATACTATTACTATCTATTCTTCAACTCCATCAATGACTCCAGAAGGATATAATATTACTTAAGCAAACAGGAAGTACATTGTAAGTTACTTACAGAACTCAAGAACTGACAGAGACATCTCGATGTCTGGACAGTCACCTAAAGTACTTCTGTATTATTGGGGCACCCATCTTCAGCCTACAGGCCCATAGTATCCAGCAGACTTTTCATTGAGGCAGGAAAATTCAAAGACAGTTTGTCAGTCACTTTCTTCTGTGTCCTGCAGAATGTCTGTCAGACTGTTTCAGGAAGCAGGGACCCAAAAGACCATCTCACCCTTAGGGAAGTTCAGCAGTCATTTCTCTGTGGGTCCTGCATGTTCAGTTCATACAGCATAGCATCAAGCAGTCCAGGCAAGAGTAGTTTTTGCCCAAATGTCTAACCAACTCCATAAGGATCCTCTTTGATGCCCATCTTTCTCTTTAAGTAGATTCATACTACCAGAAGCAGGTGTGTCTCATTGTCATGATAAGTTCTAAAGTTTTAAGCATTTTAAATGACATATTCTGTAGTCTTTGAAAAGTTTGAAGAATGCCTATCCATCTGAAAGATATGTCTGTATATCTAGAAAACCTAACTAACATGACTACAAGCTTGACTATTATAGATGATTATCTATAAAGCTATATTTCTTAATTATACATTACATTTTTAAATGAGCTGTACAAACACAATACCTTAATCAAGAGGAGAAATACACATATAACAAAACTGACCTTAAATTTGAATCTATAGATCAAGATCCATACTAATGCAAAGCTCTATAGCATACCCCTTTAAATGTAAACAAACATTTATAAACAATATTTTGTTTGTAATATGGAAATATGGGTGTAGTTCTCTCCAAACTTTTTCCTGTTATTCATTGGGTGAAGTAATTTTTTGAGTGGTGTTCATGGCAACCTTTCAGGGGGTCTTGGTCCATCAAACCACATTAGTCTGGAAGGATTCCACAGGTTCTCATCCTCTGTGGAAACAAAAGCAGAACTTCTTTTCCAAAGAAACAAATCCATAGACCCAAATATGGAAGTCAAGATACCTTTAAAGTATATATGTTGGTTCCTTAGCGCCTTCACAGTCACAAAAAATCAAAGAAAATACAATAATTTACATAATCCAGATTCTCTGTGAATTTTCCATCTTTATGTGGCTTGTTTTTATATTATTACTTTTTAATAATTATTTTATTATCTTTATTCCATTATTCTATGACTCTCTGTACTCTGTCTCTTTAAAGACCGTTTTTAATAAACCATTTACTTCTTTTCATAACTTTCTATCTTCTTTTTCTTTTTTGCCCAAGCCTACATACATTTTGTAAACACATTGTGTCTTGTTTAGAAGTCTTTTATGTCTGAATCCATCCTATTGTATATCTGAAATTCTTTTCTGACCAGGATGACTTCTTAAAATGGTAGGTGCTTCTTATTAATTTAAGCAGCATCACTGCTAGGATAAATATGGCCCTGCCTGCTTGCTCTGCCCAGTCCAGCATGGTGGAGCCGTTTCTTGCCTCTGAGAGCCATGTACGTTGCCCCATTTTTAGGCACACAGTGAGGCTATGTTGCCATTAAGCAAGCTGTAGCACTCTGCTCACAGAACCCATTTAAATGCTCCAAAGCTGGATCTCTCAAAAGAGTCAAGAGTTTGTGCTGGCAGTCTGGACCAGAAAGCCGCAGTTTCAAAATGGTATGGCTTTTTTTTATTTCTGCAGCTTTTTTGTCTGCTGAGTCAGGAAAACCTCTCTTAAAGAAGCCATGTCTCTGATTGCTTTTAGGAAACAGAGCCCACCCAAGAAAATGTTGCTACCAAACCATGCTTAACTCTGTTCTTTTGTGTTTAGAATTCCTTTTTGAGCTTTCTCAGGTTATATGTGGATTTAGTTGACCACGCTGGGGTTGGGTGACAATTTGTTGTAATAAGGCCTCTAGTTAGCTCCCAGCTGCTTAGCCCTGAAATAATAACACAGAAACTTACTAATTAAATCACTGCTTGGCCTATTAGATCTAACTTCTTATTGGCTAGCTTTTACATCTTAATTTAACCAATTTCCATTATTTTATAATTTACCATGAGGCTCGTGGCCTACTGGCAAGGTTTCAGCATATCTGTATCCAACAGTGGCTCCTTGGCTTGTCTCTGACACCACCCTCTTTCTTCCAGCATTCAGTTTAGTTTTTCCCACCTAGCTAAGTTCTGCCCTGCTAGAGGTCCAAAGCGGTTCCCTTATTCATTAATGGTAATCACAGTATACAGAGGGGAATACCACATCACTCCTCTAGCTTCCATGGGCAACAGCCATGTACACAGTACACACACATACATGCAGGAAAAAGTTTCACAGATTGCAAAATAAAAATAAATTTTTGAAAACATATCTGGAAACACATTTCATGGAATTTCGTTTCCCATGTTGTTCTGCTTGTAAGATGGATATGGAAAAAGAAACTGCAGAAAAGTTGAAAAACATGTGTGATATACTTGTTTTTTATATATACCTCAGCAGATCCAGGCCCAGGCACACATGATTTCAATGAGGTTTCAGCTCAATTTATCATTAACTCTCTACTCCTTACTTCTAGAGCTCTTCTTTATCTTGGGTCAAGTCTGAGTGTAAAATGCTGGAAAATACCTTGACTTCTTCTGAATTTCTCTCAAACAAGAGATATTGAGGAGATGAGGGATGTTTGTCTTTCTAGAGTCCAATTGCCTTATGAGCCTCACTGTAGTTTTTAAAGTATCAATACAATCTGGTGCTGCCTTCATGTAACTGTCCTTCTCTACTCTGGTCTAGCTGATCTTCAGTGCTCAGGCTCAATACCAGATGCAAAGACAATGATATTGGGGGACTCCCTAGGAAACATAATAAGTTACCTGGGGTGAACTCCTCATAATGTATCTCTGACTACTTCACTGACAATGGCTCTGCTTCTCTAAGTTTCAGAAGGAAATTTTGTTCTTTGCTCTTCCAGATGCCTAGGCTGAGGTATGTGCTGTTATAAGCATTGAGGAAATTAATAATTTAAATCATTCTGGTGCAAGATTGCCAAGAAAAGATAAATACTACATGGTCTCTGTGGGTTTTTTAAGGTAAAATTTTCAAGACAAAATATTAAAAGAAAGCACTCACGAAGACTGTTACTAAATTGCATAATGTGAGGTTTTACTTAGAAGCACACTTCTGAGCACACCACAGACGAAGGAGTCATGGTTTGGATCTTCTGGCCTGGGTGTGCAGGTGTTCTTTCTCATCGGGGATCCCTGAGAGATGCTATGCTCAAAGAGCTCCAGTTTTTGTTCAGCTTGTGCTATCATTTCAAACACTGTGAGTCTGTTCCCAGAGTGCACAGAAATACTTCACTGAATCTTCCACCTGTGAGGCTGAAATGACAAGGCTGATAGACTTAGAGGATTTCTGGAAGGTGACAGAGTAGCGGTTGCTCTTTTCAGTCTGAGTAGAAGAAGACATTTGGCGAAGAAGAAAAATCATTTCTCCACTAAGAAGCTGCTTGTACCAATAAAGATAGTATAAGCTCCGACTTGTCTCATATGAACAGTCTAGAGTGACTTTTTTTCCCTCCTGTGTGCTTATGGTTGATTGCAGCTGAGTCACTTCCTGGCCCAAATTGGATCCTGCAGAACAATTGAAAGAAAGCAAAAAGGTTATTCTGTGACAGTTTGAACAAAACGCTGTTGAAATTTGGTACCTGGAGGCACAAGACAACCCTAACTGAATTTTATATGTTGCTTGTTTTTTCTCTAGTTTCTGTTCCCCATCATGTCAATGTGAACTGCCATATTCCTGGGGCAATGCTTCTTGCTTAAAATATTTAAATACATGTGAAACATACATACCATAGAAGGTCAAGGCCACCAACACAGAGAGCAGGCTGTGGAGAGGCATGGAGCACATGTCCCTCTCTATGAGAGTGTTTCCTTGGCCTTAGATCAGTGTTAAGTGTCTCAGGGCCTGACACTGCTCATGTATTGGTTTTGTTTCCTACATCACCTCAAACAGGAAATGGGGTTTTGTATAATCATAGGCCACAAGTTCCTTGTACAGAGAGAAAAAGTATAGTTCACCACAGACTTTTACTTCCTTCTTGTCTTTCTTGGTAGTTAAAAGAGGCAGTACTTAAAAGGAAGAATGGGAAAATCTGCCCCTGCTGAGGGTGATTCTGCTTTGCACTCATGGTTGTTAGTCAGTAGTAATATTTGGGTGAACCAAAGTCAGATTCATCTTGAGCTATGTACAATATGTATAATATACTTACAGATGAATGTTATATGTTTACTTCTCTACATTTATTGTCTAATAAAGCTTAATTAAAATAAATAATGATGAGTCATTGTATTTCCTGTGAAACACTGGCATCTGAAAGAATCTTCCTCCTTTACTGAGTGCTAGGGTCCATCTAGCTTTAGCATTAATGAAACTACTGTTAAATCACATGGTGAAGGGCAGTCCATCAGAATTCCAGACGATCCCCATTTGCTCATGTTCTGTGAAACTATAACAGGAATAATAAAATGGTCTTTAGAGACTGAGGAGATGCTCATGTGACAGTTTTTGCTGTGAATCATGAGGACCTATGTGTTCATCTCCAGTCACATAAGAATTCAGTGGATGTGGGTGCAGCTGAAGTCACAGCTCTGGAAAACAGAGATGGGGAATCTGGGGTTTTCCTAGTCAGTCAGTCTAGTTCAATTGTTGAACTTCAGTTTCAGTGAGAACCACTACCATATAAATATGAAAATAGAGAAATAAATTTTAAAAAATACATGAATCAATGAATGTGGAGAGCAATAGAGGAATATATTCAATGTTGATCACTGGATTATATGCACACAGAAAGAGAGAGGGGGGAAAAAGAGATAGAGAGAGAGACAGAAAGAAACAGAGACACATAAAAGTCTCACTAATTTGAAAATACACTTTGACAAAACCTGATTAACTGTAAAAGTTTAACATCACGGTTTATTCAGAAGATGTACTGTTTTCTCCACACAAAGAACTCTACTTATTACAAGTCCTAGAAGCTTCAGTTTCACTTGTTAAATTCAGTGTATTTTTAAATGTACAAAACGGGATAATGATAATATTGCTAGGCTTCTCTTTGACTCAAACCTATTACATATACATTACACATATAACCAGAAAGCATTTAGGGTCTTGCTAATGCCTCATAAATTGTTGGTTGAACTTTTCTGTACTGCTGTATCATCAATTAGACTGTACTTCTTAATCTTTGATTTGCTCTCATTATCCCAATGGAAGAAATGAACCAAAGGCATCAGAAGAGAAAAGTACAAACAAGGTCTCTGAAATCGTCCCATGTTCCTACAAGTCCACAAGTGTATACAGTGAAAGAACAGCTTCAATAGACTAACTCATGGGAGTTACAGATCAATAGTACAGATCAATAGACTAACTCATGGGAGTTTAATCTAGTAAGGAACCCAATCTGCGGAGCTTTGGGAACACCTGTCTTTTGAATAGTCTCTGTCCTTTCTGTTAAAGCCTTGTGAAGCCATAGTGTTCCCCTTTTCCATAGTGGGATTCATCCTGAAATATCCCAGCAGTGTATTTCTCATTTACTGAGCATGACTTCCTTCTGTACTGGCACTGGATGACCTTTTTCCACACTGTGGGACCCTGGCGTGAAAGTATTCACTCAGTCAAAGAAACCATTGTCCTCATAGTGAGATCTACATGAAGCTACCCACCCCCCTGCTCAGTGGCTTTCCTTAGTTCCAGGGAGAGATTCCAAGAGTTCATCCTTGACTCTAAAGTCAGAACACATGGTTGAAGTTTCCAAGTTCTGCTGCTTACTGGGGCTGGGACATAGCCTCCTTGTTGAATTACATCTTCACAACTTTCTGATCTCAGTTATCTCCTTCACTGCCTAAGCTTGACTACACTGACATTCACTCTATAGACCAGATTGGCTTCTAACTCAGAAATCAGCCTTGAGTGTCACATGAAGATTCCCAAGTGGTGATGATTATGTTATTATAAATTAACCTGACTTCACTGTCTCTCATGTCTCTTTAAATACTTTCCAACCACTCAATCCCTAGGAAGCTTAGGGTTCTATCTTGAGGTAGCCAGAATTTCCTAGTTCTCTATTTTGCATCCTCAAGGATGCCTTTGCTCTCCTGCTGATGTATAAGTTAGGTGTTTGTATTCAGTAAAGCCAATTCCAATCTGATATAAATACTGCTCCCAATTTTTACCTCAAGTTTAAACTTGACAAGGACATAATACTTCTGAAGACATGGGGAGTTCACCTACTGATATTGTGAGATATATTGCCTACTGCTAAGAGCCAACTAGCATATTTCCTTCTTAACTTTCCCTTTTACATACTGAAAAACTATTCACTGTGGATAAGGAGAGCTTGCAGAATTTGCATGTTTAATTTAATATCTTCCACATTGATTCTGTTGTATTTGGTTTTCTTTTTTTGTTTTGTTTTGGTTTTGTTTTTCTAAAAGAGAGTCGCTTAAGCTAGACTTTCAATCCTAGACTCAAGCATTGTGCCTGCCTTGACTTCCCAGGTAGTTACAGTTAACACAACCATCAATTATATGACATAAAACATTTAAATTTATAAACTAAAGTTTTTCCAGTGGAAATCTTAGTATTTTTTCAGAATTACGTGAGTAAACACACAAAGTATTAGACAAGGAGGTCCTTTCTCTATTTTGTGTACTGCAGCTGCTTTTATGAGCTAAAAGTTACATTCAAAATTATATTTTTTCATTTACAAAATACACATGTGAAATTATTTCTTTAGTTAAATTTATGCATTTTCACTATATGAGTAAATTCCATTCTTCCCCCA
This sequence comes from Ondatra zibethicus, assembly GCA_004026605.1. Taxonomy (NCBI): domain Eukaryota; kingdom Metazoa; phylum Chordata; class Mammalia; order Rodentia; family Cricetidae; genus Ondatra; species Ondatra zibethicus. The sequence continues at coordinate 19,099 of PVIU01022029.1, read as the reverse complement.
GTGATATCATTTGTCTATTGTAGACACACCTACTGTCTTGTGAGTATGTTTAAGTTAACACACCTGAATTTCTTGAGGTAATTGGGCATATAAGTGACAAAATAAGAGGAATTAGAAGTGGACAATGGTCATGTAAATCACCGCTTCCCTTGTCATCAGAGGAAAGTAAGGCAAGAGACTATTCTATATGATTTCCAGCACAAAAGTCACAAAAAGCCTTGAGGTGTAATAACCATACATTACCAACACTGTTGACAAGGGTATAAGGTGATGGTGACTTTATAAATTTCATTTGGTTAAAACAAAGTACACATCCAGGACAGGCTCCAAAGGTAGAGAATCCCCGTCTCAAAAAACAAACAAACAAAACAAAATAAAATAAAACAAACAAACAAACTACAATCTAAACTAAACTAAAAGCCAAGCACACAGAAAACTATTTGTATTCACCTAAACTAGTTAAATAAATACATGTAAAACTTCAGTGGTACGTGGGTAGCAAAGGGAGACTGGAGAAAACAAGCTATGATTTCACCTTGGTCTGTCTGTGGCCTTTATGAGTATAATCCTTAAGTTCACTGAGTTACCAGGCATTTCCCGCAAAGGAAAACTCCCCTGCACCTTTGCCAGACTCAAACCACACAGTAGGGTTTTGCTGGAGCCTCAGCTGCAGGTTTGGGTGAGGGCTGCAGGTGCCTGGAGATCACTGTGCACTTGCTGCACAGAAGTAGGTGGCTGAGTCTCCAGGCTGAGAATTTCTGATGTGCAAGGAGAGCTGTTTATCACTTTTACTGAAGAAGACTGTGAATCGTCCATCTTCCTTTCTGTTTGACACTGAACGTATGTCTATCAGTAATGCAGGGCCTTCATCAGGGAACTGCCGGTACCATGGGAAGTAGTTAAATGTGCTGTCCTCATAAGTGCAGTTTAGAACTGAAGTCTCTCCTTCCCAGACTGTCAGAGATTGGGGGCTTTGTCTCACCTGCTGCTGGTCAGGTCTCTCCTGCTGGCCACTCACCCCTGTGTAGAGAAATAACAGGTGCCATTAGGTTTCCAGGTGTGTCCTACCTGATTATGGTTTCATCATCATGATTTTGTCTGGTTCCCCAGTTATCTCATGTGTCCAAATTAATCCTTTATCCTTGAGATTCTCTTCCATGACTCACAGGCTAGATGAAGGGTTAGGACTAATAATGACACTTTCAGGATCTTGTCCATTCTTCCTAGACTGAAGTTTGGGTAGTACTCTGGTGGCCTTTTATCTCCCTCAGAACACAGACTTCAACTTCACAGGAACTTAGTACTTTCAACAGGCTCCACCCCTTACAAACACTTTGTCTAAAGCTAATTCTGATGTAGGAAGCACTTCCCCATTCTGCCCAAATTCATTATCACTGAAAATGCAGATATTGAGACCCAGAAATCCCCTTATTGTAATCCTACCAATATACAGTGATGGTGGAAATCTAGCCACCAAGAATATCATTGTGGTTTTTCTGAAATATGCAAAGACAAGAGCAAGAGAGAGAAGAGAAAAGAAAAAAAGGAAAGAAGAAAAGAAAAGAAAAGAAGAAAAAAGAAAAAGAAAGACCAATGATCCATTAAAGACCAGGAATAGGCATTTATCTATGAGAACTGAGGTTATCATATAAGAGAGACCTTCATGTGTGTTCATGACATCACAATTCACTATTGCCAAGATGCAGATGCAGCCTAGGTACCACCTGTCAACTGATGAATGCAGGAAATACTGTATCTAAAACAACAGAGAAATATTCAGCCACAAGGAATAATGAACTGGCGCCATCTGTGGAAAAAAGGTGGTATTGAAGGACATCATGTAAAGCAAAATAAAGCAGACATATAGAGACAAGTGACACGTATGTGTTCTCACATGTGAAAACTAATAAAAAGAAGGAAAAAAGAAGGTAAAGATGATCTGAGAATAGAAGTTATACAGATGAGAAAGAGGATTGGGAGAGGGGACAGGGGAAGGGAGAGGACAACAGAGTGGGAGGCAAGACAGCTATGAGGAATCCCTGCAAATGCGTGTGCTAATTTTACAATAAACCCTCTGCCGTGTACAATTATTGTGTGCTGATGATTATGGCAATTAAATAATTAAAGGAAGGATAAATTTAAATTTTTCTTCATTCTAGAAGCTTATGCACACATATATAAAAAGTTAAAATGCATTTATGCTGGGACAAGAATACATCTATCATATACCACAGGCTAACAAATAAAAATGCCTATACCAGTAATGGATTACCTCTTCTGGTGTTTGCATTAGTTTGCTTTCTAATGCTAAGATAAATAAATATAATGACCAGAAGCAACTGAGGGAGGAAATGATTTGTTTGCTTTACATTCCTGATCATAGTCCATCACTGAAATAAGCCAGTCAGGAGTTTAAGCTGGAACAGTGATAAGAAACATACAGGAAAGCTACTTACTGGCTTACTCCTCGCTGGCTTGCTCCTCACTGGCTTGCTCATCTTGTTTTAGTTGCTGTTTTTATTTTATTATATTTTAAACTTTTTATTTATTTTATATACCAATTACAGTTTCCCCTATCTCCTCTCCTCCCATTTCCCCCCCCCCCATTTCCGTTCTATATCTTTCCCATCCACTCCTCAGAAAGAATAAGCCCTCCCATAGGGAGTCAACAAAGCCTGGCATATGAAGTTGAAGAAGGACCAAGCTCCTCCCCTGGGCATCAAGGTTGAGGAAGGCATCCTGCCATAAGGAGTGGGTTCCAAAAAGTCAGATTATGCACCAGGAGCAGATCCTGCTCCCATTGATAGGGGCCACAAAAGCAAACCAAGCTACACAATTGTCACCCACATGCAGAAGTCCTAGGTCCGTACCACGCAGGCTCCCTATACAAGCCAGAACCTTCTCCCCAGACATGACATTGTCCACAGAGGGGCTAGGGTCTCCCATATAAATTGTTAATGAAGAAAATGTCCACAAACATGCCCACAAAGAAGTATGACAAATAACATCATTTGACTGAGGTTCCTTCCTCCTGGAAATCTCTAGTTTGTGTCAAGCTGGCAAGAATTTACCACAACTGACCCCTTGTCAACCTGACACATAAAAACAGTGTTATTTACCCATGATCTTACCTTTCTTGTTGATTTCCAATATCTCATTTTAGTATCATAATATAAACTGTAGTACAACTTTTAAACAGCCAATTTTTCTTATTTACGCAATGGAGTAGCAGTCTTTTGTTACAAATATGACATCATGAAATTTGCTGGCAAATGAATGTAATTAGTAAAGACCATCCTGAGTATGGTAACCCACACCCATAAAGACAAACATGGTATGTACTCATTTATAAGTGGGTATTAGCAGTAAAGTAAATGATAATCATGCTAAAATCCACAGACCCAGAGAAACTATATAACGAGGAAGGATTAAGGGGGTACCTATGAACTTCAGAGTGAAGGGGAAATAGAATAGACATTGCCAGTGGAGAGATGGAGGAATCCATAGGAGGGTGTGGAATGGGAACAGGATAAATCACGTGGAGGGAGCATGGAAGGAGAGAGTACTTGGAAAGACAAATGGCATCTGGAGGATGGCATCTCTGGGATGAGTTAGAGACCTAGCACAATGGAAACTCCCAGGAATCTATGAGGGAGCATAGCAATGGGGGATACATACAGAACCTGAATTGTCCATGTCTTTTAACCAGACAAGACTTCCAGTGGAGGGATTGGGAGACCAATCAAGCCTCAAGACCTTTGACCTACAAGTTATCGTCCTTCAAGATGTGCTGGGATAAAGGTGGCACAGAAATTGTGGGAATGGCCAATTAATAGTGGTCCAGCTTGAAACCTGTACTATGAGAGGGAGGCATCCCTGATACTGTCTGAAGGGTCACAGCCCAGGACTTAAACAGCCCAGAGACCTGGGATATACCCAAATGTTACTGGGAAAAAAATCGATGAAATGATTCCTAATGATATTCTGTGATACTCATAGATTGGTGCCTAGCCCAATTGTCATCAGAGAGGCTTCACCCAGCTACTGATAGAAACAGAGAGAAACCCACAGCCAAACATTAGATGGAGCTTGGGGACTACTGCAGAAGTTGACCAGGGTTTCTAGATTGAAATTATTGCCAAGTTTGGTTTCCAGATTGATGTGAAGCCCTGACCTACCCAGACAATAGCTTCTGTGTCCTTAATGTTAGGAGATAATTCCCAGAGGATTCTCCTAAATTTAGCTAATCCCTTATTCATTAAAGTTGATTTGGAAGCACCAACTATTCAGGATCTATTGACTTAATAAAACAAAAGATTCATTTCCATAGATTCTTAATTCAAAATATCTCATTACAGTCTTGATAACAGTTTTTGCTACTCCCTTATACTTCTTAGCCAAGCATCCATTGTCTGTGCCTTTCATAACATTATGTTCTAATATTCCAGAGGAGTTCATTTAGGCCTTTTCTAGCCTAAAGTTCAAAAATACTTCCACAATCTTCCCCAAAGGCAACATGGTCAGGTTCATTATAGTAACCCCTCATGCTCCTAAAATCAAGTTCTGTTTAAATTGTTATCTGCTGCTTTGATAAAACTCTGACCAAAAACAACTTGTGGAATAAAGGGATTTTTAATATCTTGTCAGGTTACCATTATTCACTGACAGAAGTCAGGACAGGAACTTAAACAGAGAAACTGGAGGAACACGGATTAATGGCTCACAGTGCATGGGCTGCTCAAATTTGTATCTAATACAGCCAAGGACCACTTACCCAGGGTGGTACTGCCCAAAGTGGGCTGGGCTCTCACATATCAAGCATGAAGAAAATGCCTCCATAAAATGCTCACATGACAATCTGAGGGGAACAATTCCTCAGCTGGTGTTACCTCTTCCTGAGTATCTCTCAGTTTGCATCAATTTGACAAAAAAAATAATAACCAGAACACCCACGATGATTGGCTAGTGTAGTCCCACAGACAACCCATGTTGAACATTATAGAACATTAAAAATGCTCTTGGTTGCCCTCCAGAATTTGATACTAACCACCTATTGCTGAAGATATCACATATCTGCATCATAGAACATGAATAAAGTAAGCTAGTATGTACCTGGAAACTTCATTCCTACTAGATGGCTTCCACATTGCTGTAATGTGCTATGCATGCTACCATGGAGAAAAACAATTGTCTGTCTCACCCAGTTGTGAACACTGTGAGTCCAAATAAGAACTGGCCTAGAAAGAGATGCCCACCTGTGCAGTAGTTGCACAAAAATCTTTTTGTAGCAACTGGTTTGTATCAACCAACCAGTCTCTGATAATCCTCCATAAGGTGACACCCATACCTGACACCATTCTAAAGTGAAGAATCTCTGGCTAAGTATATCATATGTCCTAGGAGAGAACTTACTACTAGTACTCTACTAAATAGACATAGGATGAATCCAACTCCTAATGACTTAGCATTGTACACATAGACTAATGGAAATCTCAACCCTCATTAGAGAAATTAATCACAGTAGTTGATTACTAACACTGTGCCTCATATCAGCCAACATGAAGAGAATAAGAGGCAGTGGAATGGCCAGCCATAATGGGATGTCTACATCACAAAGCTGATGCCCACTCCCAAGGTTCAGGGATCAGTGGGGAAGAAAAAAACAAAAAGTGTGCTGGAGTCATCAGTGGTGAACAACTACAAGGAAATGATTTTTTTCTGGATCCAGCAGCGCAGCTGCACATATGAAGCCACAGTTTTGTGGTAGTTTTTACAAGGCCTGTGCAAGCTTAAGTCAGACAAAACCATAGCATGGACAGGCAAGGTGAGCATCAATACACCAAGTATGCTTGACCTTGTAGCCATCTATTCAGGCCTGGCACATTTGAGTTTTACTGCAAATATTAATAAGATATATCAAGACACACTATGGATATAATATTCCACTATGTGATAAGGTCATGAACAAGTAAAGCATATAGAGAATATATGCTCCATTCACTTAGGAGAACATCAATTTTATTATAATTGTTCATGCTTCCATGACCTTACAAATGATAGATTTGAATAAATTGAAATTTCATAATATCTTTATAAAATAAAGACCAGGTCAACTAAAAGTATCTAAAACTAATACCATGTAAAATAAAATAGAAGCTAGTAGAATGATCTACTCTGGAAAGGCTTTGATCTTCAGATGAGTGAGAGAGGACAGAAAACATTCTGTAACCTGCCCAGGACACACCCCTTCAGGAATGCAGCATTTTTGGCTACTCTCATCTTGAAACTTGAAAAAGCATTTCATATCTTTTTAATTCCATAGATATGTAATTCCATAGAAAAATACAAATATTAAAATTAGTTTGGCTTTATATGTTGATATCCACAATACATTGAGGTATCAAGTCTTGTTAATAAAACAGTATATGCTAAAGCAGAGGGCCTCTGTAGTATAAACAATAGGAATTGGGAGACCATGAGGAAGCTACAGCACAGAGAGGATTATATTGTATATGTGGTATCATTAGAGGTCCAATCACAGCCCAAAAGCAGGCAATGTTTCATTTTCCACAGTCTCCAGGAAGGACATAGGATGTTGTTCAGTCAGAAGAGTGCACCTCTGAGACTCTGGTTTGGTTGTCATCATGTATAAATTGGTCATGATTCTCACACCTGTAATTCAAACACTTGAGGTTGGAGGCAGAAAGATCAGACATAGAAAGAAAGATATGACATTAGAGAGAGAGAGAGGAAATAAAATTCTATCTGAACAGATTATACTTCAGCATCCTAGGGATTTTTTGTTCCTTTTTTTTTTACATTTCAGTGCCTTCTCTTTTTCCTTTACTTCTTTTAGACAGACATTTATCCAACATATACCACATTCATCATCTGTGGAGAATACATTCCATGATGCCCTTCAGCATCAAATCACAAATAGTGCTGAACCACACATCCATTTTCTCCTGTACATACATATGTACCTCTAAAAAGTTTTAACCATTTCACTAAAATGAAGAACATGTGCCTTTTCTTTTGCATATCTAAATTGCAGCACTGATGGTTAACCTCTTTCAGCCAATGGACATTGAGAGGCTGGACATTGAGGCATGGCTTTGAATACCAAAAAGCCATGGTCCTGCCTGCTTGCCCCTCTTCTCCTGAGTCACACCTGGATGTTTAATCCCATTCCTATTTCCTTACTGTGATCTGTGAGTTAACTTTTAATAAAGAAAATCTTAATGTACCCTGAGCTAGTGTGGGATTTTTTTACTCACATCATCAGTCACACCAATGTGGGAATGAGTTCACGCTTACTGGGACCGCACTCCTGGGTCACCAGCCCAGGCACCCCTGTGGTGCTCCCAGTTCACAAGCCAGGCACATTCCTGCTCAAGGCTCATGACCCCCACACCTCTGCCTCTCCAGCTGGAGATCCCTGTGGTGTTTCTTCTGCCAGCATGGAATACACAGTTCATGATATGTGACTGATTGAAAGATTTGGGCTTTCTTTTTATTCTGGACACCAACTCCCAATAATAACTTTGATTGTCCTTAATAACTGCTCTTAATTTGTTATACAAAGTATATTTATTAGTAGGCAACAGCACAGAACAAGAGCAAACAATCCTGAGGAAGCTGATGAGAGCTTCTCCTCCACGTCCCTCCACCACGCAGCTGCAAAGATTATTATACCCACTCCGATTCACTGTAATGCCTACAACAGGTAAGATTTGAAAATTAAATACTTACTGACAATATTGCCATTCCGGATTTTAAAAACCATACTATGGATGGTTTTTTGGATGGATTACACTATGGATGGTATTTTGCAAGGCTTATGTGATTTTCCGTATATATCCACTTATTGGATTTTGATAATTAGCTTTCTTTTTCATAGTATATTGTTAAGAAAATGGTTTAATAACACAGTCAAGAATAAGGCATTTTTAGAAATGTTGCTGTCTTTACAGACTAGTAATAAACAGCTTTTTGAAAGAATTAATAGTATTGAAAAGGATAATATTGACAGAGAAAATTCAATCAATGTTTGAGGGTACTGAGACATTATCTTAAAGAATTAATGCTGTTAAATTTAACAATCAGAATCTTTTGAAAAGTTATGATAGGTTAACAGATAAGGTAGCTCTCTAGGAAGGCAATATGCACACCATCAAAATTATGATATGGGTTGAATGCATAAGGCCAGAAGGACAAAGAGAAAGGCTCAAGCCATATGTGGCTAATATTGCATTGAATTTACGGATTCATGACCTGTTGCAACATTGGAATACTCAAATTAACATTCCTATAGTTCCTGAAACTAAAGTATCTGGGAAGGTTATTATAAGGTATTATAAACAAAGGTCACCAGCCATTTAGGCTGCATTAGAACAAAAAACAATTAGCAAACCTTCAGAAAAAATAATGGCTTTGACTTTAAAATGATTAAGTGAGAGACCAATATGGGTTAAACAGTGACCTTTAACAGAAGACAAACTGCTGGTTTTAGAACAGTTGGTACAGTAGCACCTAGATGCTCACCACACTGAAGAATCTACCAGCCCTTGGAATTCTCCTGTATTTGTTGTGAAAAAGAAATCTGGAAAATGAAGAACAGTGACAGATCTAAGAGCTGTCAACAAGATAATTCAACCTATGCACCCTCTACCTTTGGAATTCCTCTGCCTTCTCTATTACCAAAAAATGTCCTTTCATAGTTATTGATTAAAAAGGTTGTTTCCTCATTATACCTTTACAAGAAAAGGACAGAGAAAAATTTGCCTTTACAGTGCCTATTTATAATAATGCCCAGCCTACTAGGACATATCAATGGATCATTTTCTCACAGGGAATGCTCAATAGCCCTACCCTTTGCCAATACATTATAAGTCATCCATTGGAAATAATACATAAACAATTTCCTAGGTCTATAATTTACCATTACATGGATGACAGTTTGCTATCTGATTCAATTGCAGGTACTTTAGAAAGAATGTTTGAAGAAATAAAGAAAGTTTTGCCTAAATGGGGATGACAAATTGCTCCTGAAAAAAATACAGAGAGGAGATTCTGTCAATTACTTAGGTTATAAAATAGATTTACTGGAAATTAGAACATGAAAAGTACAAATTAGGAGAGACTTATTGTGGACATTTAATGACTTTCAAAGATTGTTAAAAGACATTTCAAGTCTAATATTGGCTCTTGGGATAACACCTGATCTAATGATTTATTTTAACAAAACCTTAGATGGTGACAAAGACTTAAGTAGTTCGAGAGAACTAACATCTGGAGCTGAGAAAGAATTAACTGTTGTTGAAGAGAAAATACAGAAGGCTCATGTTGATTGGTTGAATCCAAATCTTAATTGTATTCTAGTCAGATTGCTTTCCAGCATTTCCCCTACAAGAATTTTAGTGCAGAGGGAAGATATTATCTTTGAATGGATCTTTTTACCACATAAACCAAGTAAAATATTAAAAATTTATGTGAAAAAATCTCTGAATTAATTATAAAAGGAAAATTGAGACTTTGTTAACTAGCAGGTATATATCCAGCAGAAATTATAGTGCCTTTTACTACTGATGAAATTAAAAACATATAGGAAGACAATGACCCCTAGCAAAGAGATTGTGCTAATTTTTTAGGAAAGATTTATAGCAAGTATCCCAAAAGTAATAGAATTAACCTAATAAAGAGAACTACTTTGGTTCTTCCCCAAATTGTATGTGACACACCAATAACTGGAGCCAGTACATTATATACTGATGCAAATAAACCAGAAAAATCAGTTTACAAATCAGAAGTTTTAAGTAAGGTAGAACAAAAGAACCTCTCAATATAGTTACCAATTCTCAATAGGTAGAAAGAGTTGTCTTGCATATTGCAAATGCTGAATTTATACCACATGCTACAGAACTGACTTCATTATTAATTCGCAGTCAAGATATAATTAGGAATAGGCTTTTCCCCCTATACATAACATAGATTCAATCCCATACAGGTCTGCCAGGTCCTCTATCACGAGGTAATGCTAAAATTGATCAATTATTCAATGGCAGTGTGATGAGGGCCTCAGAATTTCATTAAAAATTCATGTTAATAGCAAAGGTTTAAAGAAAGTGTTTTCTATTACATGGCAACAACCTAAGGAAATTATAAAGAGACTTCCTACTTGCTCTTTCTGAAAGCATATACTGTTACGTGCAGGGAGTAACCCAAAGGGTGCTCAATGGAATGAAATCTAGCAGATGGATGTTCTCCACTTAACAGAATTTGGAAAATTAAAATATGTACACCACACCACTGACACTTATTCAGGTTTTCAATGGGCAACTGACTTGAGCTCATAACAGTCTGATTCAGTAATCATGCATTTATTGGACTTTATGGCCATCATGTGTATACCTGCACAAATAAGACAGACAATGGTCCAGCATATGTGTCTAAGGAAATGAAAGATTTTTTTGATTATTATAATATAAAGCATATTACAAATATACCAAACAATCCTACAGGTGAGGCAGTTATAGAAAGATCAAATTGAACTATAAAGGACATATTAAACAAACAGAAAGGGATGGAAAATATACCCAGAAGTAGATTGCATAATGCTTTATTAACCATAAATTTTCTTAATGCTAATGAGAAAGCAACAATGGTACCAGAGAGACATTGGATAATAGACAATACTTTTGAATTAAATCAGCTAGTGTGTTTCAAGGATGTGTTGACCTCACAATGCAAATCAAAAAATGTGCCATGTTGGGGAAGGAGTTTTGCTCTTGCTTCCATGGGAGAAGAAAAAAATATGGATACCATCAAAATTAATAAAGATACGATTTGAAAAAAAGAAACCTCTTGAGACAGAGACATGACAGCTTATCCAAAGAGGTGACAATTATACAGGTGGTAAGGAAAGCTCATAAGGCTTGGGGCAGGGTTCTGTTCTTGTTGTTGCAGGAAAATACACATATTCAAAAAGTCAATAGATCCTGGATGTTTGGATACCTAAAGAGAAAAAAAATAACTATTCAGGAAGGATCACCAAGCAAAAAGCAATATGACTTATGAGAACATGTCATCAGACGGTAAAAAAATTTTTGAGTTTGACAATGGCTATCCTCCTCTAAATCCAAGCATGTTGTTAAAAGAAAAATTCAGTTTTCCTCTCATGTCAGGAGCCTTCTTGTTTGCAAGAGAAAGAAGAAAAATTTTAGGAAATATTTTGCTATTCTCCGTGCCTAGTTTGTCTATATCATATCTTTTTTGTATATATGTCTATATGAATAATATTTATGTTTTCCACGATGAACAGTAGATTTTCCTGCAGTAAACTTTGAAATTTCCTAGAAGAAAATGCAGTTCTACCACAATTACCCTACCTGGTTGATATGACTATTAATAGAGCTACTTTAAAACTCTATCAACTATTAAGAGACTATTTGCAATTATACTAGACAGTAATATGGACACTTAACTATAATTTTCTTTAACATGATTCCATAGAAACAATATTGCCCCAATGACAGCTGGAAGTAGTTCTAGAAGATGATACCCCCTCTCCCAAAGAAGTTTGTCCTTAGGGATAAGGACATCATTTAGGGGTTGATTATAACTGGGGGTTAGGGTGGAAATTATGTAGGCCCAGAGATCTCCTTGAAAAAAACAAGGAAAATGAATGGGATAGTAAGTAGATTAGTGTGAGGTTTCTCATACTACTAATAATAATGGTGAGTAATAGAGTGAATACTTTTGAGCTCTTATTTATGAACAATTTACATTGGTATAAATTCTTGTATATTGAACAAATTCAAATTATATTTGTTATATTGAATATGCTCTTATTTCTGTTTACAATATCTGTACACCTATGCAAAGTTATTTGTCAGATTGTATGCATGCATGTTTGTACCTCCATTTAAGACATTTCATATATTGGATACAAATTTTGGGATATATTTATCATATTGCATTATGTATTTCTACCTCAATCAAGATATTTATACATTGTTTACACTTTGAGGTCATTGTTCTAATTTATTACACAGTTGTTGTTTAAAGATTGATCAATAATCTAATATGAAATCTTAGTTTTTAAGTTATATGGGTATTAAGTTTTATAGGTAAATAGTCATTCATGCTTGTCATACTTATAGTTAGACTAATCAAGTTGTTTAGATACATAGAGATTGTATCCTACATAGATAGGTAATCTCCAACCACTTCAAAGAACTGTAGAATAGGTCATTTAAATAACCTAGGTTTCTGTTGATGTGAGACACGATTGTTCCTGGTAGCAGCAATCTATTCCTGAGAGAATGTTGATCACTGAAGACACTCCACTTGGAGCTTGTTTTCTTCTTGGCAAAACTGGCCTTTGGGCAAGAGTCTGTCCATGCTTCAACCACTGACAAAGTGCATGGCATCTGGAATGGACAAACAAGATACAAGAAAAAAATGCTGTCATACCTTGTCAAGACAGTGTAAGACAGTTTGAAAATTTTTCCTGCCTCTGCAAATGTTCTGTCAGTTACTCTAGGCCTTAGCCAAAGTTGGTTGCTTCAACATAGCAAATAAGACTTGTGTTATTGCCCAGGAAGCCAGTTGTCTCTGTCATTTACTGCACAATTTGGAAACTGCTTAATTGCACGTCCCGCCTACTCAAGTAATATTATCTCCTTTATTAGGCCTTCAATGGGGCTGAAGATTAGATACTCGTAGTTACTTTCCTCTTTTGATTTAGTCAAGCCATTTTTTAACACAAAACTTAGACTCCTTAGGATAGAATGATTATTGAAATATTTAGCATATATCCATTGCTTAATATTGTTAAAGCTGGTTGTAATTCTCATTTTTATACTTGATATCTGTTCTTATTGTATATAGTTTTGTATTCGGTTTGGGACTCTCTTATTTAGACAAAAGGGGGAGGTGATGGGGAACCTCCTTCAGCCAATGGTCTTTGAGAGGCTGGACTACATTGAAACATGTCTTTGGATACCATGAGAAGTAGACAGAACATCTAATGTAATTCTAGACACAAGTTATATAAATGTGACTGGATATTGAAGCAAGTGTGACTGACAACCTTAGAAATGTTCAATAGAGAAGTTAATGTGGCCCAGGCCTTCAAGGACAGAATGCATCTTCATAGTGTTCACTTGCAAATTCCTATTTGTCAAAACTATGAACCCAGGATAAACAGATATTATATAGGTAAATATAGCCTAGACATATATATTCATTTGTTTTGTACTGAAACGTAAGCAACTTAGAAGATAATTTACTTCATTAAGCAATATATATAGATTATTGAGGAGTATGTGAAGAAGCCACATCTTCACCTGCTCTGAAGCAGCACTGTTCCTCTGTGGACAAATAAGAAGCTCTTCACACTCAACATTGTCCTGAGGTTAGAAGTCTACATCTTGAAGAAAGAAAGGCATCAAATCTTTCTCTGGTGCAATATTTTTGATATGGAAATGGAATGTGTCTATGTTGAGGGCAGCTATAGCATAGTTTTCTCCCTTCCCCCTTCCAGCCTTTCCTCTATGCATCCTCATGATTCCCTATCTTTCTCTTGTGCCTAAAACTACTTCATTCTGAAGAATGAGAGAAGCCATTCATAAGACAAATGGAAATAACAATGCTGATTATTTACAATGATGGTTATAAAATAGGCAAATGTTTGGATTTCACATGAGTTATATTTTATTGACCCCTTACATAGACTGTACACATGCAAATTATTAATCCATAAAGTTTATTTTTCTTTCACTCAATTTTATCATATTTTAATTTTTTTCAATTATAATGTAGTCATATCAATCCTTCCTTCCAAAACTTCCTCTCTTTCTCTCCTTGAACTCTTTAAACTTTATAACCTCTTTCTCTCTTTAATGGTTGTTACACATGCATATATATAAACATATTTATTGATAAATATAAATAACACCTGCAAATGTTACTTGTACGCATGTTTTCAGGGTTGACCAGTAAGTACTGGATAATCAATTGGTACACTCTTCTCTGGGAATAATTATGTCTCTCACTATCAGCATTGCCTAGCTTCCAGCAGCTCATGAGCTAGAATTGATACTTTCTATATGCACCTTAACATGTCTATTGTTGTTTTTTTTCAGCTCATGTTTAGATAATCATGTTGGTGAGTCTTCATATGTGTGGCTTCTGACATGCTTAGGAGTCACAATTTCACAGCCAACTCCCTGACTGTCTGGCTCTTATATTTTCTCCCCTCTTCTTCGGTATTTACTGGGTCTTAAGTACAGGAGTTATATTGTAGACTCCACTACTCTGCATTGTTACTCATTGTGTTTTCTACAATGACCTCCATCTGCTCATAAATGCATGGATCTTGGAGAAAAGCCTACAACAACCACTTACTAAAGCAGCACAGTCACTAACTACATCCTAATCATTTGTCCTTACCATATACACATTCCTTGGCACAAGGTCTGCTCACTTGGCTCATTTTAGAATGAATCATTAATTTTTTATTGAGTTGTAAGATTTTTTAGATATTCCCTTTAAGCCTATTTGAACAAGATACATGTTTGAGCATTTCCTCATAGTTGATGTTCTCTTTATTTTCTTAAAGACATTAAGATCTCTGTCTAGAAAACTTCAAAGCAAATTATGAGTAAAGTTAAATATTTGAAATAATAAATTAGAAGATTAAATACCTTCAATATTTCCAACATCTTCTATAAATTCAATAAAATTGCACTAATACACCCAGCACCATTTTTTTAACTGATGGATTGAATGGAGACCAGTCCACTGTGGGTGGCACGTAATAAAGTATCCTGGGTCTTATTAGGAAGCTAGTTAAGGTGAGCCCATGAGAGAGCTAGCAATAGAGTTTCCTCAGGGTTTTTGTTTGAATCTCCTGTTTGAGTTACTGACTAAATTACCACCACCAATGATGAACTATAAACTGAAAGTGAAAACTAAATAAATACTTCCACCTTCTAAGTTGCTTTTTCTCAGAAAGCTTTATCACAGCAACAGAAAGAAAGCTGTCCAGCTATCTGTACATCCTGTATCTTCCATAACTTGATATTCTTGCTGTTGCTGCAGTTCGTTTTCTTTTCATAAACCTGGCCATGTCCACAGCAGGTTATCTGACATTGGTTCAGTCCTCTCTTCAGCTTCTCTGTTAGTTCTAAGGTAGACATTTATGCATCCGGAAGGAGTGTATATTGAGAATTTAAAGACCTAAATCCTTAACTTATATGGCCAAAAGTTTACCTGAGGTTAAAACTCAAAACTCTGTCTATACCAAAAAGGAATATTAAGTCAAGCAGATGTTCTATAGTGGAATTCTAATATCTTATGACAGGGGATGGCCACACCCACCCAACTGAAGGTTTGTGTACTGGCTGCAGGTGTGTGGGGAGCACTGTGGGTCCACAGCACAGAAATAAGTGCCTGAGTCTGTGCTCTGAGAAGAGGAAATGTTCAAAAAGCTCTGACGTTCCTTACTGACTGTTGTGGACCTCAGTCTTCCACTCTGCTTTGTTCCAGATGGATTGTAAAACAGACTGATGATAAAACTTTGATAAAACCACTGCATTTGGTATATATTGGTGGAAAAGTTGCACTGCAGCTCTGCACTCTTGCAGAACCAAAGACACAGGACTCTGCATCACTTGTTGCCCTTTTACCCCTGAATAGAAACAGAGAAAGAGACACAGATGCTGATTAATGTATTGTCCATAAAACTCTGAACACATCCCCATGACCTTTGAAAATGTTGGAACTCTGTAGAAACCTTGATCTGCTTTCCCACCCCTCCATGAGCTCAACCGAATCCTCTCTGTCCCTTGAATGTGGACAGCCAGACTCACAGCAAACCTGGGTGCACAGCAACCCCAGCAGAGAGCACAGCAGCCTCTTCATAGTGCTTGTCTGGATAATGGAGACAGAAGCAAGTAACCAACACCTAGACTGTGGTGTCTGGATGTCTGTAAAAGTGTCCCACCTCCTTCACAAGTCATTTCCACCCAGGAAGTCTGCCAGGTCAAAGAACTGTTGAGTTCTTGCCAGCCTTCTGAACCTGAAGCTCTTACCAAACCAGACCTGGTTGAGAGTCTGGGTGGAGCACAGTGGGAGTGGGTGTGGCATATTTTGAGATGACCCTGAATTTATAGGCAGTGTGGGTGAACTTGGAGGAAAAAGAGGATTTATTTCCTCTTAATAGAAAATGTCCCAACTGTATAACAAGTGAGTGGAGAACATTAAAAAAGGAACAACTAAACAGTCATACCAGGAAACAGTTGAATGTTCTGAGTAAAAAATCTTTATTGGCTAGGCTGTGGTGGTGCAAACCCTTAATCCCAGCACTCAGGAGGCAGAGGCAGGTGGAGCTCTGTAAGTTTGAAGCCAGCCTGGTCTACAAAGTGAGTTTCAGGAAAGTCATGGTTACACACTGCCTCAAAACACTCCCCCAGCTGAAAAGAACCTTTATTAAGTAAAGAAAGAGGCACTCCAATCATGCAAAGTAAAAATCATCTAAATGTTTTTTAATGATTTCCTAATCTTGGAATAGATAAAATATGTGTTATGCCAAATACATCATTATAAAATTATCTCATACACTCTAAGGAAAGAGAAATTTTGTTGGACCTCGGAAAAGAATTATTAGCATGACTTAAGGTTCCTTAAGACTTCAGCCTGCTATCCCAGAGTGTACTCAGCCTGTTTATTTAACATGCTTTTAAAAGAACAGTGTAACAATCAACATTGCTTGCTGTGGGTTCCACTGTAATCAAGTTATATAACCTAAGTTAATTCATAGACTTAATCCTAAATTCTGCCTTCTTCTTGCATATGTTATGGTAGTAATTTCTAGAAACAGCAAACATAGGTTGAAATCAATCTTATAGGATATCTGCCACACATCTACATATTAAAGTACTACTCAGAAGTAAAAAACAATGACATCTTGAATTTTTCATGCAAATGGATGGAATTAGAAAATGCTATCCTGAGTGAGATAACCCAGACCTAAAAATATGAATATGGTAAGTACTCCTCACTCATTAGTGGACACTAGTCATAAACAAAGGACATTGAGCCTATAGTTCATGATCCTAGAGAAGCTAACTAATAAGGTAAACCCAAAGAAAACCATATATAGATCCACCTGGAAATTGGAAGCAGACCAGATTGCCTGACAGAATTTGGGAGTATGGGAGCAGGGGGTAGAAAGAAGGGGAGAAGTGGAAGAGTGGTGTAGGAGGTTCTTCTGTAATTGTGTTGCTTTCATTGGTTAATAAAGAAACTGCTTTGGGCCTGATGATAGGGCAGAACTTAGGTAGGTGGGGAAGACAGATTTGAAAAGCAGAGTCAGAGAGCCGCCATGGAGATGCCAGGTCAGACATGCTAAATCTTTCCCGGTAAGCCACAACCTCATGATGAACATAGATTAATAGAAATGGGTTAAATCAAGATGTGAGAGTTAGCCAATAGGAGGCTAGAGCTAATGGCCAAGCAGTGTTTTAATTAATACAGTTTCTGTGTGATTATTTCAGGTGTAAGCTAGCCGGGCAGCTGGAACAAGGGCCCCCGCTCTCCATACAACAGAAGAGGATGGGAGAAGGGGAGGGTTGGGGAGAGCTTGAAGGAATGGGGTAGTCGAGATGGAAGAAGGACAGATATGAGAGCAAGGAAAGAGATCTCTTGATTGGCGGAGCCATTTTGGGGTTAGCAAGAAACCTAGCTCTAGAAAAAATCCCAGGAATCTACAAGGATGACCCCAGCTAAGACCCTAAGCAATAGAGGAGAGAGTGTTTGAACTGGCCTTGCCCTGTAATCAGACTGATGATTATCTTAAATATCACCATAGAACCTTCGTCCAAGAAAAGATGGAAACAGAGGCAGAGACCCACATTGGAGCACTGGATTGAGCTCCCAAGGTCCAGTTGAAGAGTGGAAGGAGGGATAGTATGAGCAAGTCAGTCAAGATCATGAGGGCCTCACCCACTGAGACAATTTGCCTGAGCTAATGAGAGCTCACCAACTCCAACTGGACTGGGAATGAACAAGCATGGGATCAAACTAGTCCCTCTGAATGTGGTTGACAGTTGGGGTAGACTGAGGGCCCAATGACAATGGCACTGGGATTTGTCTCTACTGCATGTACTGGCTTTTTGGCACCCTATTCTCTTTGGATGTATATTTTGCTCAACTTGGATGTAGTGGGGAGGGCCTTGGACTTTCCATAGGGCAGAGTGCCTTGGTGGGGGGAAGGGTATGGGAAGGGAGTGACGGAGCGGGAGTGGGTGGGAGGAGGGGTGGAAGTGGGAATTTGGACTGGTATTTTTTAAGTAATAAAACAATAATAATAATAAATATCTTCCACAAATGTTAAAAACACTATATAGGAAATGTTTAGTAATGGTTGTTTGCTTATTATCTGGACCATTTGGTGTCAGTTGGAGTCAATGACTTATTCTTTTGTACAACTCTGTTAAAGATTCATGTAAAGTCCCCCATTCCTTTTCCATGTGATGGTTTCTGTGCTATTCAATAAATAGATATCAGAGCCTCTTTTTGGAGACAAACCTGCACAGATACAGGAACAAACAACACAAGAGGGCATTCAGGGAGACACATTTAGACTCATACAACCGACAAATGCATACATAGAATGATGGAAGTCATGGTAAGGGAGAAACAGAAAATTCAAATCCAGGCTTGGTCTTAAATTAAACCAAAGGGTGTTTTTTTTTTTTAACTTCTTCTCCTTAAGATGACACTGAAACATTTTGGGTACTCTGAGGCTATCATTAATTCATTCAAACAAATGTAATGTTTATTTTAATAGACACTCCCATTATAACAAACGTTTGTAATATATTTGTTTGATTATTAAATGACCACATAAGAAGGAAGTGGATTGAAGAAGTTAAGGTAGTCGTGCTGCATGACGAGTGACAGGGGCAGCAGAGCTGCTGTGCTTTTGCACATGGTGAATGCAGGGGACAATGCACTCGAGTTCATAACAAGGAGGAATGCATTTTAAAGGATTCATCATAAAGTTGACTGCTTGAGAAATGAGACTTGTAAT
>PVIU01022028.1:0-30477 GCA_004026605.1 Ondatra zibethicus | reverse complement strand
GAGAAGGAGAAGAAGAAGAAGAAGAAGAAGAAGAAGAAGAAGAAGAAGAAGAAGAAGAAGAAGAAGAAGAAGAAGAAGAAGAAGAAGAAGAAACAAGTCCAATTTGTGTTGCCCATGCCCATATACTCATTGGAGTGTGGTCTAACTCCCAGTGGCCAGTCCCTTAAAGAAAACTGAACCCTTCCCTACCTGCATCCCCACCAGAACCATCAACTGTGGGAAGCCACAATTCAGTATCCTTATCACAATTTTTAGGAATTGTCTTCAATGACTTGCTGTCTAGGCTGTTACTTTGGTGGGGAGAGGTGGAAAGGGTGGGGGTTGTCAAATAAGCCTTCTATCTCCCTCTTTCTCAACTGTGAGTCTGCAGTCAACACCATGGCAGAAGTAGCTTCCTTGCCATTTACAGTCTGTGGGAGCACAGATCATGGACTTCCACATGGTCTCTGGCATCAGCACATTCCCAGACCTCAACATGGTCTCCAGTGGCAGTAGAGCATGGACATCAATACAGCCATCTGCTGCAGCACAGGTCACAGATACCATCACAGCCTTCAGTGGGAGCACAGGCCGAAAATGACCTCAGGTGGCAGGGCAGGCCATGGACATCAACATGGTTTCAGGAAGCAACACAGATCACGGACAACTGTATGGCCTTTGGTGGTAACATAGGTCACAGACATCAACACTGCCCCCAGCTGCAGTAGGACCACAGACCCAGGCATGGCCCTCAGTGGCAGCAAGGACACAGACATCAACATGGCCTCAGGCGGCGGCACAGAATGCAGACATCTGTATGGCTTCAGCTTGCCACACTATTGTTATTGCATGTTGAAAGGCCTGTATTTCCCCAAGCTTTTAGCAGAGACTCCAATCCCACCTTGAGAAAGCTCTCCAGGTGTATTTACACCAAAAGCCTACTTCAATTAATCAATTCTAATGCTCCAATTACTCAGCTTATATTTTCAGACACGCTAATAAGCACCACAAATGAATGGGAATTGAGCGGATGGTGCAGCTCTCTTTACTGTTAGGGAGACCACACTTGGCTTCCCAAGCCGCCTCCGTCTTTGTGAGATGCACTTCCTCTTCTCACTTCTGCTCTAACCCTGGAAGTGGTTTTTTTTTGGGGGGGAGGATGGAGGGGGTCAGGGTGGGGTTGGAGCAGGTGGGGAAGCTTTCAAGGACATGCCATCAAGGCACATTGAAAATGAAGACATTTTTGTGGGGGAACAGACTAGGCTTCCTCTTCAAAGATCTTGATTTCCATGTAGGCTCTGGTAGCTAAGCAATCTGTGCCTCAGTTCACTCATTTGTGGAGTAAGAGATCTGGCTTGATATTTTCAAAGCCCTAAAAGGTGTCTATAGTTACACGAGTATTTGCCAAAAGAGCTTTTCTAGCCTTGGTGTCCAGAATGAACATCACAACAATCACGTTCATTTGAATAACTCTGACCTTCAAGAAATACTCAGGGCTGGGCCTGTCATCCCAGCTACGTGGGTGTCAAGAAGAATGCAAGTTAATGAGCTGGGGTGCAGGGGAGCCGGTTCAAAGATGAAAGTACTCACCTTGCAGGCACGAGTAGATGAGAAAAGTCGCACCTGTAGCTGTAATCCTGGGGTTTCTATGGAGATGGATGGGAGGCAGAGACAGGCAAATCCCCAGAAGCTGTGGGCCTGCTAACCTGGCAATGACAGTGAAAAAAAAAAGGTTAAAAGAGAATGACTGCTTCAAACTAAGTGGGAGATGAGCGCCAGCATTTGAAGCTGACCTTTGACCGCCACGTGCCCAATATGCATGGCACACAGGTGTCCACACTCTACGCACACTCACTCTCACACACGCTCACTCCACACACACACACACACACTCACTCACACACACACTCATTCCACACACACACACACTCACACACACACTCACTCCACACACACACACACACACACACAGAGAGAGAGAGAGAGAGAGAGAGAGAGAGAGAGAGAGAGAGAGAGAGAGAGAGAGGAATAAATAAGAAGGCTGGGGTTTGGGACTTGTAGTTCAGCGATAGCAGACTTACCTTGCTTTTTTTTCCAGGCCTGGGATCAGTCCTCAGCACCACAAAGAAACAAAGCACCCCCAAGCAACAATAACAGCCCCCCAAAATGAAAACCAAAACCAAACCATAAAATTTAAATATTCCTTATGCTCTGCATTTGTATAAACACATGCACAAATTCTTAAATCTTTCTTTCCCACTCTGCTGTAATATATGTTGAGAAGTTTCCATAACAGCACAAAAATTTGGTCTTATTACTGTTTTGTGATGACATGCATAATGTGCATTTGGAGGCTAAAGGACAGTTCCCAAGTGCTGGCATTGTCCACTTTCTTTGAGGCAGGTGTCTATTGTGTTGCTCCTGACTGTGGATGAAGTATGAGCTATTAAAGTAGACCCCTTCAGTAAACACTTCGGTTGTTCCCCTTCTGTCTTCATGTCAACAGTGCTGCGATGAGCAGGAATGTGCATCTATCATGGTGATGGCTGACTCTGCATGTCAACTTGATTCGGGTAGGGGATTCTTAGACAGCTGGGAAAACAGTGTCTCTGCCTCTGCCCCTGTCTGTCTGTCTGTCTGTCTGTCTGTGTGTGTGTGTGTGTGTGTGTGTGTATGTGTGTATGTGTAAGTGACTAGCAGGTGGGTCAGATCAATGTATTGAATAAGGAAGCTTGCCTTCTCCAGTGTGGGTAGCGACCATGCAGTCTTCTGAAGACTCAGAGCAGGACAAGGGCAAAATCAGGGCAGATTCTCTGTCTCTCGAGCTGGGACACAGAATCCTAGTTCTTGCTCCTCCAGACTCTGATTCCTGTGGCAGCTGTCACTCCAGATGTCCTCTCACCTGTCCTGGGTCTTCAGCTTCCACACACCCATGTTCCGCAGTTCCTCACTCACCACAGTCACAAAAGCCAGTTCCCGTTACCCGCTGTTGCCAGTCTCTGTCTCTCTGGAGACCTGGTACTGTGCTTTGGCTCCTAGGCAGATACATCTGTAGAATACATTTCTATAAAACAAGTTTGCTAGGTCAAAAGCCATGGGCTTTTTGTAATTCTGATAGGTATTGACAAATTTCTCATCATAGAGACCACACTAACTTACTCTTTGATGAATAATGCATGAGAGAACTGTTCCCCCCTACAGGATATCATCAAACTTTATAATTCTTGGCACTCTGATAAGGTGAAAATGGCATTTCATTGTAGTTTTAAGTGGTATTTCTCTTTTGTGAAAAACTAGAATCTTTTTTTTTTAATGTGTAGGAGTTCTTAGTATTGCTTTTCCTGAGAGAAGTCCCTTTACAGACTTGGAAAAGGCACAACTTAAAACATTTTAATTAATATTTTAAAGTTTGTCGGGTGGACCTCCCCAAGGTCATCATTCTAGCCTCTTCTTTCTCCCAGTTTCCAAAGTCATGCAGATGTCCTCAGCCAGACAGTGGCTCTCACTGTGTCATTCCATCTCTTTGTACTTTCTTTGTAAAAAAAAATACAGAGATAATTTTTCTTATTCTTGAGAATTTCACACACATATACAGCAAAGCATCATAGCCTTCTCCATCTCCCTCTACAACTCCCTTGGATGCCCCCAGAATACCCCGTCCCAACTTCATTTCTTCTCTTTGTTTTGATAGTCCACTAAGTTCAACTAGTGCTGCCTGCATGGCTATGGGCATGGGACCATCCACTGGGACATGAGAATCCTACCAGTGACCACACCCTCAAAGAATGACTCTCTATCCCCCAGCGGCTTCCCACTGCCAATAACTCCTTAGGAATGGATGGCTTCTGGAAAGCACCACCCCCATCCATGCTGGGATTTTGACTGGCTGGGTAGTCTTAGGCAGGTAGCCACAGCTGCTGTGGATTTTTGAGTGTGGGAGCCATGCCATGTTTGGAAGGCAGCACCTCACAGCCTTCTTCCCCATCCTCCGCTCTTACATCTGAGGGCGGAGACGGACAGCTGTTGAAGCGATGCTTACTGGCCACCAAGCGGGGCTGTATTTTCTATAAATATGGTTGGTAGATAAAGCGAACCTTTTGACTCCCCTGCACTATTTTGTCCAGAGCCTCAGGCAAGAACTGCTCTTTATTTCTGCTGAAGCCTTTTCTTTGTAGCACATTCTGTTATCATTTATAAGTTTTGTCAAAAGAAGAGGAACTCAAAGTGTTTCTAGAAAAAGTCCACCATTGTCTGGTTTTATTTGTTGGTTTCAGTTAATGGTTTAAGAAAACCTCTCAGCATCCACAGAACAGTGGTAGAGACAGATGGTAAAAGCCCACTTTGATACTAAGGCCAGACTACTGATACAGCTTAAATCTGAGGCAACCTCCACAGGTTCCTGTCTCCGATGCTCATCCCCCGCTGGTGGTGCTGTTCAGGGAAGGTGTGGGTACCTTCAGCAGTGGGACCCAGCTGGAGGGGCTGTGTCACTAGAGGTGGCTCAGCACCTCCTTTCAGCACTCCGCTTTCTGTCCGTCATGGTGTGAACAGCTTGATATATTGCTCTCACTGCCGTACATGGCGTCCCTCCACTGTGCCCTCTCCACCATGATGAGCGGTAATTACCCAAATTCTTTGCTCCTCGAATTGTTTTCGTGAGGCTTATTCGTCATGGTGAAAGCAAAGTTACTAACACCTATGGCCTTGCCAATGAAGCTAAGCAGAAGCCACAGTCTTTTCTTTTCTTGTGTGGTATATATGTGTGCACATGGGTTGCCATGTATGTGTGTGAGGAAACCAGAGGTTAGCATTGGGATCTCTCTCTCTCTGTTGCTCCCCTCTTTTTATTTTTTGAGACAGGGTCTCTAACTGGGCTTCCAGCTTACTGATTGGCTAGACTGACAGGATAGCTAGCTTCGGGGATCTGCCGTCTCTCTCGACACGTGCTGGGGTTACGGACACATGCTGCTGTGCCTGTTTTTACGTGGGTGCTGGGGATCTGAGCTACAATCCTTCTGTTTGTACAGGAAGCATTTTGCCAGCTGAGTCATCTCTCTAGCTTGAGCTATACCCTTTGAGGTTACTTCGTCCCTGCCCAATCAGGGACAGACGAGTTGTATTGACACTTACAGGTGGCCTTCGTGTCTGGTACCAACTGACTAAAATTGCAAGGGGAGGAAGTTTGGCAATTTGCTAGGTTTCAGCACTCCTTATGCTCCAGAGTCTGTGTTAGGAAAACCTGTAACTTCCTGAAATGCAACCCTCGGGCTCAAGTAACACACATACCAGTGCAGGTCAATCCAGAAGCAGATGTTTGTAATACAATAAGGCAGTCACCACGAAGGAAGGAAGCTCCCCATTCTATCCAGTGAGAAAGTGTCCCTGGAGGAGAGACACCTTGCCAAAAAGACTGGATGTGACTCTACTTTCTGAAGACATTTGTTCTTCATCCATCCTGGGCACCAAATATAAGACAGATTTACCAAGGACCCCATAGGTGTTGCATTTGTTGGTTGGTCATATACAAACCCATATGTTGCTTTAATAGCTATGTGGGAGAGAGACAAGGGTTATTTTGATTATCTTCCCTCTTTATCTTTTAGTGTGATATCTAAACGGCAATAAAAGACCATTTGCTCACGTTTCTCAAGAACAGTGAAGGAGACCCCAGATCTTAAGCACCAGTGACCCAAGGAAGCTGTCTTGTCCCTACCTCATTGTCATCCTGGTGACAGGGAGGCTCACCTTCCATCTTCATTCTTATTAATTCCTGTTCTCTTACCCCAGGCTGGTGCAGGATGTCTGTGTTTTCTGTTTGCTTTGCTACTTTGTGTTCTGTTCTCACAAAAGCCGGTGGGAGGCCGCCTCCAACAAAGGGCAGTCTTCCCTATCCCGGAGGGCTCTGGGGCTGCCAGGAAGAAACCGCAGTTTCAATGATCAGATAAATGTGTATTAGGGGATAAATTGTGCCCCAATGTCCCAAATTCCTTTCTTGAAGTCCTAACCACCAGCACTTCCACATTTAGAGACAGTTAAGTTGAAAGTTGGCACTAGCCCAGTATGATGCTGTCCCTGAAAGAAGACATGGTCATCCACAAGGAGGATAACATGAAGGGACATTGAGAAGTCAGGCACATGTCAGCTAGAAATGAGGCCCCAGAAAGCCAGCACCACCTTGCATGTATCACCCAGATGTTCAGCTTTTGCAGCTCTGAGGAGATTAGCTTTGGTTGCTCAAGCCACTAGATCTGTGACATCGGTTAAAAGAGCCATAGGAGACAAAGAAACTTTGGAAAGGGGGAGGAGGCTCTGAACACTCGCAATGCTGCTTCATCCAGTTCCACCCTCTTCACGTTCCACACACATGAAGGGGTTCTGGTTGCTGTGGGTCCCAGGTCTCTTGGCACCTCTTTGTAGCTTGGTGAAGGAGTGTAGACACCCTGCTGTGGGTGGGATGGGGCCAGGAGAAAATTTGAAGCACACACGATGGATTTGAAGTTAGTGTGGATCACACCAGCATCCACATGGAAGACGGATTAGAGAAAGAACAGAGTGGAAATGGAGTGTCATCGTAAAGCTTTTCCACCCAGCAGTGACAGTATTGGGGTTGGAGAGTGGAAGCCAGGTTGACAAATATCTAGATTGAGGATAGTAATATTGGTCAGGATGGAGAGTTGGAGTAGACATGGATGATGGCCATCTTTCTAGCTCGATACCTG
This sequence comes from Ondatra zibethicus, assembly GCA_004026605.1. Taxonomy (NCBI): domain Eukaryota; kingdom Metazoa; phylum Chordata; class Mammalia; order Rodentia; family Cricetidae; genus Ondatra; species Ondatra zibethicus. Next base: position 23,779 of record PVIU01022028.1, on the reverse strand, counting down.
TGTTCTTGGTGTCACCATCAATGGAAAATAGCTTTGAGGGATTTATTTATTTCCATGCCTTTTTTTTTTAATTTGAAGTCTAGCCAAGTAGGCCAGGCTGGCTGTCCAGGGTCCTGGAAATGGAGTTCAGGTATTTGAGTCTGTGTGGTAAACACATTGCCAACTGAGCTACCTCTTCAACCAGGTGTCGGCACTGAATAGAAATACTGACCATGGCATAATAATGGTAACACACAGAAGAATGGGGCCAGCAGCACGAAGATAAAAGGCAAGAGAGGGGTTAGTAGCTCTCATCTGAATCTCAGCACTGGACCACACTGGCTTTAGATCAACAAATGACATGATTCATGGCTGTCAGTTTAGTCAAGGTTGTCCCCTCTTCAGAAGACCTGCGATCTGAAATTCTAGTTCTAATGTAGTGAAAACAGGGCTTTTGTGTTCTAGGAGCCAGAGGCCCCAGAGATCTGGAAAGCTGGGGATTAATCTTCAGAAACTTTCTAGAGATGTTGAGGTGTGAAGGTTTGAAAATGGCTCATCCCTGACTCGTGGTTCGAGACTCTGGTTGCCAAGCGCAGAGACCCTCTGCGGTGGTGGATACCTGTGCTTTCCCACAACAGTGTAAAACCCGCTTATTTGGGAAAATGACAAAGAGTTGTCATATGCGTTCTGTGACATCATTTGACTGATTACATAATGTCACCATTTTCATTATATGAGCATACAGGTTATAGAAGCAACCTGTTTATAGAAACAATGTCCTGACACTGTCGCTTCCCAGGCAAAAACTGGTGCAGGATGGTGGCTTCTCCTTCCACAGTGTCCAGAACGAGCATGTGCCATCTGGGCATGTTTTGGTGATCCTTCAAGATGACACATTTGGAAGATACCCCAAATGCCTCATGCTGCCTTGAAGGCGAAGGAAGGATGGATGTTTCCAAGTTCCGTTCCCTGGAGCATCTTCCCCTTGCTGGGCGTTAAGGGGAAGTGAGATGTTCAACACTGAGGGACTTTTGAAAGTGACTCTTGACAGCCCTGTCCTTGAGTCTTGCTGCATACAGACCTGTGTGGGGCTTGGCTTGCTGGTCTTTGCAGCCTAACATAGCGTGTGCATGCATGTTTGTGCATGCATAGCCATGCTCGTTTGTGTGCACAGGTGCACATTTCAGGCATGCTTTGCTCCTCACTCTGCAGGGCATCATCCATGGCAGTGTCTTTTTCATATCTGCTCCCTCGCTCGCCGGTAAAATTCACCCTCATCTCTCCAGGGATGGTCAGCAGCTCCTGCTTTCAGCCAGGAGTCATCTTCACTGCCCGGAGTTCTTTCTAGGATTAGGAATGGGCATCTGACTTCCTTAGGCCAAAGAAAATAACCATTTGTGCATGCATGTGTGTGTGTGTGTGTGTGTGTGTGTGTGTGCGTGTGTGCGTGTATGTGCACAGCATACACCTCTCATGTGCAGATGGAGGCCAGAGGAAACCTTAGGTGTCATTCCTCATGAACCATCCTCCTTGGTTTTTGAGACAGAGTCTTTCACTGGCCTGGAGTTAGCCAAATGCAATTTGGGTTGGTCAATGTTCTTGGGGTCAAACTCAGGTCTTTACCATTAGAGCGATACCCCCAGCCCGATTTTTTTTAGTACATTTGATGGAATTATGGGGGAAAAGATGTTCTTCTTTTTTGTGAACCATCAACCTAGACAGTATCAACCTGGAGTTGCTGGATACCATTATGTCATCATGTGGAGACACAGCTGAGGCTGAGACCAGCGCTGACAGCTTGGCACATGGAAGAAGATGCCCAGATGTAGCCTTAAGTAAAGCCAGATACACTATCGACTTAGGGTAGGGAACTGGTGCCTTGATGTGGGTATCACTATTTCCCTTACCCTCACTTGTCTGTTGTCACCTGTAACAGGAAGTGTGGTCTAAGCATCTGTTCTATGCGCTTGCTGAGATCTGCTATGGTCTGGGTGTGGTACAAGTCCCTCAGGCTTTCTCTTTCCTTTCTGCAGTGCCTCTTGCATGCCGGGAAAGTGCTGCACCACTGAGGTTTATCCCCAGATCAAAGGTTCATGTGCTGCAAGCTTGGTCCCAGTGGGGTGGTGCCACGGTGGTGGAAATATTGAGGCAGGGTCCAACCATGGGAAACCATTAGTTCACTGGGGCTCTGCCCTGGAAGAGATTTCTATTGATCCCATCCAGTCAGTTCTCCTGAGAATGGTGAGTTTGTGTTGGCTCTTTCAATGTTGGGGGCGGCACACATGGCCTTGTGTGTGCTAGGTGAGTACCTGTGCCACTGAACCCCCCTCTGGCCTCAAGCATGCTTTGGTAAAGCAAAACTTGCTGTTTCAGCATCCTATCCCCCTCCCCCTTCACTGCTTTGCCCTGTGAGTCTCTTCCCTTTGCACTTGGCCTGTTGTATATTTTCATGCTGGAGGCCATCACTGAGCCCAGGAGATGCTCACGCTGGACTCCCGATACTCCAGAATGGGACCCTCTTTTCTCTATAAATGACCTGGCCTCACAGGCTCCCTGGGGTTCTCTGGTCTTCACCTCTCATTTCCCTATAGATGTGCATACTATTGTGTCCAGCTTTGTATGGGTTCTAGGGATTAGAACTGAGGTCTTCACGCTTGCCGGCTCAGGCATTTCTCAGTTAGTAACAGAAAAGAACTGGAGAGGATCTGATTGGCTTCTAGAGGACGGCGTGGACTGGCTTCCCTCTGTTTAAGTTTTCTTCTTCTTCCTTGACACCCGCTAGGCTAAGAGTATTGACTTCGGTATCAGAGAGAATGGGGTATGAATCTTGGTCTGGCCAAGCCATTTGGTTCTGCATAAACAGTCCAGCTCTCAGGATCTCAGCTTCCGTCTCTATAATGTGAGGAAAATAGCAGCCATCTCGGAGGACGCTCCACTGTGACAGCAATGTAAATGAGTGGCTGGCACTTTGCTCTGCAGCATTCTGATGACACAAGGAACGCCAAAATAATTTACTTGTTTTAAATCAAATTAAATTTGGCCCTAGGCTCCCATTAACTAGGATGTTGAGAAATTCAATCACAGACATGTTTAGGGGCGTCCCTGCCAATCCCCAGAGATACACACAGCCTAGGGAACATATGCTATGATTTAGAAATGAGGGGGAGGGCTTGCCAGTCCCGGGGCGAGAGCCACTGATGCTCTCTTTCTGCCCCATGCTGCGTCTGCAAGTCTTCCACTCTGCTTCTGAGCTTTGTCCCCTCAACAGATGCAGGGCTGCTCAGGTTCTAGCTGAGGGTTGGCCACTGGCCTCTCCACCTGTGCTTTCCCATACTGTTACCTTATTGACACTCTGTGACATCCCTGTTATGTGTTCAAAAAGAACACCATTTCTATCCTTGAGAGCCCCAAACCTTCTTTCTCCTGTCTGTCTCAGAAAGTGAAGTTCTCTCTACTCTCTCATGCTGCTTCTTCCTTCCTAGCACATTCTTTCTCCCCAGGGACGAGCTCCCGCCTCCTCAGCAGGTGATCTGGAGTTTCCGTATAAGTTTCTGTATCTATCTAGTTGACCCTCTGGAGGAGACTTCAGTCAGTGCTTCCTTTGCTGTTTATTTTGTTATTCTTGTGCCACTGGAGTTTTTAGCTGCACAGGAAATGCCAAGAATAAAGTTGACATTTAGCAGACTGCTTTGCAGTGGGAACAACCATGCTCTTGGATCTTAGCCAAAGGGAACCAGGTAGAGAGTGTAGGTGGCAAATTCTTTAGCACACAACCCCATGCCCCCTCTTCATCCCTTCTTTTCTTCTACCCAACTGTCCAGAATGCAGATGCTGTTATCTTGGGTCAAGAGCATGATGGTCATCTCTTAAGAAACGTAAAAATGTGAGTTGGGCAGGGACAGAATCATTAGTCATAAGAAAGGAAATTTGGGCCCATGTCGCCGTGGTTGACCATGAAGGAGTCAACTTGGGAAATGAAGGAAGAAGAGCCTGAGTCCTTGAGACATCCCACCCCAGAGTCTCCTACCTCAAACTTCTGTGACACAAGATAAACAGGTCCTCCCCTGGACCAATCAGCTTTAGTGGGCATTTTATTGCATAGAAGCAACCTCAGGGATGGGAGCCGAAGGACCACAAGTCACTGAGCATCCAGGCTGGGGTTCTTGTTTTTAAAACAAGGAGGGGAATTCCCTCCTGATCTTTCTAGCCTCCTTGAGCACGGGAACAAGCATGCAGCTATCTCCGTAAATTATCCCCCCCATATGTAAAGATCCCAGCACGGAACCTGACACATTTAAGCAGTCAGTAAAAGGTAGCTATTTTTCTTTTTCTTATTAGCATAATGCCTCAATAAATGTTAGTTTCCAATCCTATCTCCCGAGTATCTTCTCCTTTGCTGCTGAGTTCCTGAGTACCCTCACATTTATCTCCTTTCTCCCCTATTAAACCTGGTTCTCGAGAAGACTGTCAACTCGATTTCAATGAGGTGTCAGTGATAGATAAGGCTTAATGTATGACCTCATTCCCCAAACACTATCAGCTTGCCAGGGAGATTTACATTTAATAGGGGATTAAAGCCTTAAGCCAAAGGAATGAATCTTTAATGGTGAAATTTGAGGCACTGGAAAGCTTATGAAAAAGTAATATGGGGAGGTCAGTTGGCGTGTTGGGGTTTTCTCCTTAGTGATCTTGATTTTCCTCAGGGATTTAAGACACCCAGAAGTTCTCTCCAATTTAAAAACATGTGTTGTACATAATTCACAATTAGCAGTTGGCGAACAGCAGATTCTTGGTGGGGTTCCGAGGAACTGGGCAGGAGTGAGAGAGGGAACCGCACAGGAGAATGTCTTTCCTTCAGGTGGCACGTCCTGCCCAGTTGGGAAGCCAAGTTATCTAAGGAAATGGATGGAGCTTGTGGGGGGGCTAGTAACTTGTAGAGTACACTTGCTTTGATACAGCCATACTTGTGACGGTTTTGGTGTTGAGGTGTGGGACAGCCTGTATCCGCTTATGTGCCTCCTTCCTCCCAACATCCCGACTCCACTCTGTTTCGGCACTTGCATCGTCTGCGGGGGACCTCCATACTCGTCTCAATTCTTGCTTGCCTCCACCTTCCCAAGTGCCTCTGTGGCCAGGTGTCCCAAATTCTGGGAGATGGACATGATGCGCTTTTTGGATCTTTGGGCACCCGAGTCTTGAGGACCCGAGAGGGTTGTGTTCTTGCTTGGTGGAATTTTCTCCTTGGTTCGAGGTTCTGCTAGTGTTGCTTCCAGTTCATCACCTCCTCTTGGGTGCCCACTGATACCGTCAAACGTGTGAGCCACTTCTCGGCCAACCATTGGCTGACATGCTCCTATCCGGTGCCGTCTTGCCCTTTCCCTGGAGGCTGACTCCCAGGTGCTCTGTTGGAGTCTGCCCATAAGGAAAGAAGAGGCAGGTCCAGGAGGCAGACAGCGGTGGTGCAGTCCTGACCTCCTTTCACAAGAGTGACCACAGCCTCACTGTGTGCCCACAGGGCCCGCTTCTGTTACTGTGGCTTCTGAGGATCCCCCTGTAGAAGCTGTCCAGCCCCTGGGAGAATGTGGGAGAGGTGGCCCTACTCTGCCTGTCAACCTGGACATTAATTTTCACCCAGCCTCTGCTTCTGGGTGGTTCTGGCGTGTGTTGCAGTTTAAGGGTCACCACACTTTACCTTCCTGGTGGTTAATAAACTCCCCAAATTACACCAAGTAGAACAGTAACACTGATGCTGGAATTCCAGTTCCCAGCACAACAGTGACCCCGCGCCGTCTTCTTCCCAGCCTGCAGAGCACTTCAGGACTTGGTGTTATGCTGTGATCTCGATGTATCCAAAGTGATAAACCCCACATAGATAACCAAACTCTGTGAGTCAATGCCTTTTTCTGTGTGTACATACCAATGATGAAATTCTGATTTATGAATTGGGTCCAGCTAAGACCAACCGTAATAATGTACCACAGATCTTAGAAACTTTGGCAAACAACTTATTTTCCCGCTGTTCTTATGTAGTAGATTTTTTCTTACTTAAAAAAAATAGTACTTCACAGCATCTCCCTGGGATGCCTGAGAGGGCGACCCCCATGCTCTTACGCTTCGATGCATCTTAAAGCACTTAAGGATGATTTGGGTGACTTTAACTCAAGTTCCGTGAGACTGTGACAGCTGATTTCATAAACCAAATGGCCACCACGCTGAGTGGGCGGGTAGCATATACAGAGTGGATGCCTTGGATCAATGGAAGAGGCGTGTCCCCAATAGGACAGAGTAGAACAGCTTGAGGTTTCACTATACTAGCGAGAATGGTTCACAAAAACATTTTTTTTGTTGTTATTGTTGCTGAAATTTCTACTTAAAATGTTCAAAGCAAGATTTACCTCGGGGAAACTAAATCCCAGAAAGAAAAGTCATCAAGGAGCAAGAGGAAGAGGCTGCAAGAGAGATTTTGCTCTCAGCATCCGCCGGTCCTTTTAAGATACTGTAGCTGATGAGCAAAAGGGTATTTCGCTGGCAGAGCTTTATTTTTATTTATTTGTATGGTTTCGTGTGCTTCTAACAAGTTCTCCACTTGTTTGTCCATGTACTTACCCAGGCATCACCATGTAAGTGCTGTGGATACAAGCCAAAGGCAGCATTGTTTTTGTTTTGTTTTGTTTGGTCACAGTCTCATAAGTGAATGGGCACACCGTCAGTCTCTGAGCAGTAGTGTCTGTTTAGTTTGGACCATAGCAATGGGTACTCCATGCGGTCATTGTGAAGATGAAATGGGTAGAACACCCAGACTTCTAGGCACAGGTACACCATATCATAACAATATTTAATCAACGTTGGTATTTTAATTATTGTAATAAATAGCTTACAGTACGTCTTGGGCAGGGAGCAAATGGGGATGATAATGTAGCTTTGTGGCTTCATTCCAAGCCAAGGGACGGACTTCTCTCAAGGGATGAGTATTACAGGGCTCTGTGAGTTGAAGTTGCATAAGTATACCATATTTAATTTTTAATGGTCTTGCTGTTGTTCTTGCCCTCATATACCATTTCTTCTTGTTTTTCCTTCTCCTATTTGCTTATAAGTTCCACTTTGACCTGATTTTACTCTCATTAAAAAGTTAGCACAAAGAAATAGCCTAGTGATTTATTTTGGGCCAAGACACCCTCTGTAGCATCTCATTTCTTTCCCCCTTTAAGGTAAATATGGTATTTTGGTGTTGTATTGGCTAAAAGTATATATGCTTTTGGGGGGTGGGGTGATGGTTTTTGTTCTTTTGAGACAGGGTTTCTCTGTAGCTTTGGATTCTGTCCTGGACTTAGCTCTTGTAGACTAGGCTGGCTTCGAACTCACAGAGACCTGCCTGCTTTTGCCTCCCTAGTATTGGGATTAAATGTATGTGCCACCACCACCTAGCTCTATGTTCTTTATTTAATCAAATGAGAAAAGTACAAAAGTCAAAATGCCTATCAGGTGAAGTAAACCACATAGAATACCACTTGCAGCGCTCTGGAGACTGTTTCTTAGGATATACTGTCCTGAGTTTCGCTGAAGCTTTGCCTAGTCTTTCAGCAACCAATCAATCTGTCCATAGAAGCGGGGAGAAAAACTGACCCGGTGACGCTCGCCGGCTCGGTTATTTGACCACCAGGTGGTGCTGTTTCTGAATTTATCAACTTCTCCTGCTCTTGGTGCATCCCAGAAGAAATAACAGGGTCCCTTCTGCACCCTCTACCCCACAGCACGAATTCCCCACTCCCAGTTCAGGACCGGGCTCTTTCCCGTCCCTCTGGCTTAGGGCTGAAGATAGATTGATTTTTGTCTTCAGTTATATTCTCGGAGGGCAACAAAATTATGCCTGTTTTCTAAACTGGCCAAAACTGCTTTTGCTCTTGGACTAGGAGGGTTCCCACTGGTTGCTCCCTCGGCTCCCTACACTAGAACTAGATGTGGGAATCTTCGCAGAAAGGGCGAGAGTCCCCCATCCCAGAGCTTTATGCATATCAGACAGAGAATATCAGGGGCATCTCAGTGAGAGTTCCGCGGTTTGAAAGGAAATTAGGAGGGAGAAAATATGTGTTTTAAGAGAGCTAAAAATAGAAAAAAATTGCAAATTTTAACTTCAGATTTGTTAATAGCTAACTGACTTTGGATTAGCTGGCTGGCCCCTCTGAGTCCACTGACCTATGTACTAAGGAGTCAGTTGTTGGCTATTTTGGATGCAAGTCTATGTCTTTTCTTTTCCTTGGGTGTGTGGGAGGGGCCAGCTGTCTGGTCATGTTGTGCCTGGAAATGTGTTGAGGTGAGCACTGTGGAGACCTTGGAGATCACGGTCCAGCATGTTCTGAGCAGGACACAGCCCGAGCCTGGGCCCAACTGAACAACCTGCTTGCCTCCCAGGGCCATCTGCAAGCTGTTCCCACCCAGCCCCATACATCATTATTAGAGTCCCTTCATTGTGCTAATTGACACAGGATGAAAAATATCCAGCAAAGGAAACATCAAATGTGTTTGCGTGCAGCCGGGGCAAACTGGCAAATGGGAGAAACTCCTGTAAATGTCAACTGAGATTGAAAACGGGCCCTGGGATATCTTGCAGGGTAAACGTTTCCCGACACTGAGTGCCCCATTGGATTGGCCAGTGAGTAGTGGAGACAGAGAAGGAGCGCAGCTCAGTGGAGTCCTGTCTGAAGGGATGGATCCTTGAAGAAACAGGACAGGGCAAATGGGGATTGAGAGGGGAGAGAAGAGAACGGATTCTGTCACCTCCAGATGACAGTGAAGATTGTAGCGGCCCACACTTTGCAGTCAGCTGAGGATTTTTTCAGAGATTTCAGCACTGGGGATGGGTGGGAGGAACACATGGAAACCGTCACCCTGGGTCCACTGCTGTTCTTGTTAACTGAGCGTCAGTACTGTTCCCCAGGGGGCATTGGACATTGTATGGAGACACTTTTGGTTGTCATAACTGGACTGTTCACTGGTGATATTGGTGACACTGTTCCCCAAGGGGGATCAGGCAGTGGGCACAGTAGCTGACTTTCTCTCGGTTATTATTTAGTTAAACCTTATTAACTAGAAGTGGTAGATTATTGGCAAATTAGTTGTTAATCTTTTTCCTTCCCCACTAACTTGGCTATTGTAACGTCACTTTTGCAGCCCCCGATATCAAGGTGTGGGCGTAGTTCTATGTTTGCTACATTTGCTGTGCTGTGGACACAATGCCTGGCAGAAGCAACTTAAGGGAGGAAAGATTTCTGTGCGTTTTGTTTCGGAAGGTTCGGTCCACAATGTTGGAGAAGGGACGAAGATCCCCCACGTCATGTCATGACAGTGGGGGCATGCGGTGGTGACTGTGCACATCCTGACAGACCAGGAGGTGCAGAGCAAAGCCCTCAGTGGCCTACTTCCACCAGCGAGGCTCCTCTTCTTGAGTTACAAGCCCACCCCCCAACAGTGCCACCTTCTGGGAAACAAGTGTTCCAAACACAGCCAGTGGCGACCTTTCAGATTTAAATCATAAATGCTCTCAACCACTTGACAGAGAATTGGGGCTGGCTTTTCGACTTGGCTTTGTACAAATGGTATCTACAAGTGGTCTCTCTAAGCCTGGACCTTACAGTTTTTTCACAGTTCTGTTTCCTTCAGAGCCCTGTTTTGTGGCATGGATAGGCTATGGGATAATTTGCTGGAGGAGGAGACGCTGCAAGGAAAGCAGCCAAAGGACCTAATCCTGTGTCTACTCAAATCCCTAGAAACACAAGTAACAGCTCAAACCCACAGCTGACCATTGACCATAAATCGCCTTGAGATATGAAGCGCCCGGTTCATCCACCGTCTCTGAGCCAGCAGTCCGTTCTCAATGTTTTAGTCCATCGAGTTTAAGAGCATTAGTTACGCAGCCACAGCTAGCTACCCCATAGAGCCTGGAAATGAAAACTCAATGACGAATTTTGCAGGGAATGGGAATTTCTCAAAATTTGCTTCCTTTTTAAATAGCTGCCATTTTGTTAAGTCTAAGAGCTTCAAATAGCTCAAGGTGTGCATCTTTGCATCTTTGGGTATCCAGGCAATGGAGCTGGGTAGGATCCGTTTGGAAGACAGGCTTGTTTAATGTCAATTTTATCCACTTGTATCATGACAAGCCACAGAGAGGAAGTCTGACTTACACAATAGCCACGGGTCATTTATCAGAAGGATGCTAGGAGGTAGATGAAAGAATTGATTTTCAGCGGTCAGGGCCCTTCCAGGGACCCGCACAGCAAGGATTTGGGGTTCTCCTTCCAGAATGCTGCCCAGGGCAACTTTTATCCCCTATGTACTTGGCTAAAGATTCCAATACCAGCATCAGAGAATCTGATTGGCTTTCCTGGGCTATCTGCTCTGGCCACAGAGTGGGTATTATTTGATTGGCAGCTCCACTAACTGCACACAGAGAGGGATAGAGTATGGAGAAGAAACACAGAAGGCCCCTGCCACCACCTCAGCCTTCCAGGATGTGCAATGCTGGAGATGGGAAAAGAAAAGGACTCGTGTCTGGGGAATTTGATGCATGATCTGAACACCACACATCTTGTTCTTGTTACATCTTGTTACATCTTTAGTCATAAGATGTAAACTTTCAGACAGGAATTTAAAGTCAAATAGCAGATCTGTTGACTGCTGTATAATTTTCCCTTCCCTTCCCTTCCTCCCTCACTTCCTTGCTCCTCCCCTCCACCTCTCTCCCTTCCTTTCCTGTCAGATGGACATTGGCACAAGCTGGTGTGGACGGAAGGTGAGACAAGGGAGTAGACCCCACTTTCCAAGCACTCTGTAAGGGTCTTACTATATATAGCTTGGATCTTAGATAGTCTCCTAAGACCGTGTATTAAAGACTGGCAGCCCATAGTGGTACTGCAGGGGATGGAGCCTCTTAGGAGGTCTTTAGATCTTTGGTTTGTGCCCTGGAGAGAACTGGGGGATCTTTTACTTCTCTGCTGGGAGGTCACCAGTCGTGGTGAGTTGCTGTGTCTAAAGCAAGAGCTCACCAGGCCATGGACTGAATGAAACCTACCTCCCAAACTGTGAGCCAGGGAACTCTTTTCTCCTAGACAGATGATTCCAGGTATGTGTTATAGTGACAGGAAGCAGACCAGAGCAGACCTCCTTCTTGACTCATATTTGGACCCAGATATTTCCTACCACTGGTGCCTCAGCAGGTGCCAAGCACGAGCAGGACTTCCCAAGAGTCCCTTCACCAAACATCAATGTTGTGATGTTTCTAAGTCACCAGAGACCCCCATCGTATCCCAGCCACAGTGATGATAAGTAATCTGTTCTCCATCTTAAATTAGGACGGCCGACCAAACAGTGGCTTCACTTCCCCCCTCTTTGTCTTTCCTTAATCCTCTTGAATCCTTCAATTAAAATCTTAGACTGAGGCTCAGCATGCACAAGAGATATGCACGAAGCCTCTTCTGTACAAGTCTTCGCATGTGTTTGAGGGGTGGGGAAAGGACAGGAGTCCAGATTCGATCCCCTTTGTCTGTACTGGCTCTGGGGTCCTTTTGGTGGAGATGGATTGCTCTGGCTTCTCTACCTTCTGCACACAGTTGTCTTCAGTTGGATCTGAAGAGAGGATTCCTTCAGTCATGAAGAACAGGACTTAATTGTGATGGCATTGCCATGGTGATAGCAGGTGCTGGATCAAGTTCTTGAGTCCTCCCGTTGGAGACAATCTAGTTTTTGGCCCAGAACTGAAAACATTCCCTGGAGAGGGAGCAGAGGAAAGTCTCAGATCCTGATACACAAATGAATCACCACAGGCTCAGGACCCCTCGGTTCTGCCATGCGACGGCTGGAGAGTTTCTTTAAGGTCCTGAGCCTTGACTTCTTCATCTGTAAAATGGATAAATAATAGCACCCACTTCTTAGAGGCCACCAAGAGAATCTGAGTGTAATCACGAATTCGAGATGCTTGAGAATATGAGCTGCCTGGCAGAGTGCCCAGGATCCTTGGAGTGTTAAAGAAGTGTTAACTTGTAGTCTTATTAATATTCTCATCATCACTTGGAAGCTGATAGCTAGGATCAGAACTGTGAAGCCCTTGCTCTTTTCTCTCACCAAGGATGAATAAAGAGAGGGCGTTCCTCTCACCCTAGTGTGTTGCCCCTGCTTTCCCTTCTGCAAAGCCAGGGGTGGCCTTTCCCTTTCTCTTCATTCCACAGGGCAATTTGCTTTCTCTTGTCGTCTCCCTTCAAGAACACCAGGAGAGGAATTAAGCAATAAGGGCTAAACTGTGTACGACTGGAGAACAGAGAGTCTGATAATGATATATAAAGCCAAAAGCACTAAGTGGGCAGAGCTAGCGCTGCTGAAGTGAGTAAAACCAGGATAAATCCATCCCCAGAGAGCGATAACACATAACTCAAAAAGTGGGAGCAGCAGGGGGCTGCAGGGCCTTGAAGGAAGAGCAGTTTGCACTCCTGCAGAGCACAGCCTCTACCCAGCATCCCTAATTCCCCAGCGCCCAAGGTCATCACTATTTCCAGCCTCTAGGGTGGCTGCAGGTTGGAGTAGGGCTTCTTCTGGAACTTAGTCACCGTGTAGAGGTGGTAGCAGAGGCCCGAGGTCAAATCCCAGAGCACCATGGGATAGAACAATGTCTAGGGGTATGACTGGGAAACCTAGGGTCTAATTCACCCTCCATCCTATTTAAAGCTCTATGATCTTAATTAAGTTACTTCACTTCTCTAGGCCACCATATTCTCTTGTGGAAATTGAAGGTGGATATGGGCTTGACTGCCGTCCACTGGGGGCGCTGTTAGAAGTAGATTGAAGGACTATGGTGTTCTGTTTCACAGTAGGATGACTGTAATACACAATAATGTAATAGGTATTACAAAATGACTATAAGAGGGGATTTCAAATGGCCTCAGCACAAAGAAATTAGGCAGGAGGACCACAAGTTCAAGGTCAACCTTGGCTATATAGTAAATTCCAGGTCAGAGTGATGGTCAATCTAATAGTGAACTTAGTGAGATCTAGAATCATCTGGGAGATGGGCATCCTTGTGGGAGATTATCTTGATTAGGCTAATTGAAGTAAGAAGATTTGCCCACTGTGGGTGGTACCATCCCCTGGGCTGGGATCCTGAATTATATAAAAAGGGCAAAGACAGCTGAGTACAAGCATACATTACTCTCTGGATGCAATGTGATCAGCTTACTGCTGCTGTAACGTCCCTGCAGTAATGGACTGGATCCTTAAATTGTGAGCCAAAGTAAAGCGTCCTTTCCAAAGCTGGTTTGTCAGTCTTCAACACAGCAATAGAAAAGTAAAGAGTAAGTTGCCAACCTGGGCCACTTAGTGAGATCCTGTCTCAAAAGAGAAAGTAAAAAGCCAGAGACTGGGGATACAGCTCAGCAACAAAACATGTGCTTACCATGCAGGAGGCTGTAGGCTTGATCTTCAGTACAGAAAGAAAAACAGATCTCATATGTTGAGGTGATGGATATGCTAATTACCCTGATTTAGTCACAGCATAAAATATACATGAATCAAAGTAGCACACTGTACTTCATAAGTATATATAACCATGTGTCAATTAAAATATGTATAGAAAGGGACTGGAGAGATCAGTGGTTAAGGGCACTTACTGTTCTACACATTGAAGTTTTATTCCTACCACCCATTTTGGGCTGCTCACAACCATCTGTATGGAATTCCAGTTCCAGGGGCCTGATGCACTCTTCTGGCCTCTGCAGGCACCTGCACAAATGCATGCACAGAGAAAATCACATGCACACACATAAACGCACATAAATAACATAAAAGAAGAAAGAATTGTCTGCTGTTGTGGAAAGTGCAGAAGCCACTCAGAAAGGCAGCTGTAAAATTTTCTTTTTTCTTTAAATATTCACTCAAACTGTTATTCTCTAGGTAGAATTTCTTAGGGGGATAGCCAAAGCACCACCAGGAATTTATTAGCAATGTCAACTTTTGTACCTACTCTAGACCTACTGAGTCAGGAGCTCTTAGGGCAATAGAGGCTAACATCGGTTATCAATTTAGTCTCTAGGATCAATCACCTATAAGACATGTCTCTGGGCATGCCCGTGAGAGAGTTTCAGAAGCTTGAGTAATTGAAGCAGGAAGACCCACCCTAAATGTGGGCAGCTTCATTCTACTGGCTGGGATCTTGGACAGAATGACAAGGAGAAAGTGCGCTGAGCACCAGGGCTCATCTCTCTGTTCTGTGACTGCGGATGAACTGTAACAAAGCTAGTTCAGTTCCCCGCTGTGATGCCCCCACACCATGATGGACCATGTTCCCACACCATGGTGGACCATGCCCCCACACCATGCTGGATCATGCCTCCACACCATGCTGGATCATGCCTCCACACCATGAGTGTTGCTTCCTGTTGCTGTGATAAAGTACTGGACACAAACAACCTAAGTAAGAAGGGGCTTACATCATCTCACAATTCCAGGTCACAGTCTGTCTTTGCAGGGAAGCGAAGGCACCAGGAGCTTGAAGCAGCTAGCCCCATCACACCCAGCCAAGAACAGAGAGCAGTGGATTGAAGCACGCTAGTGCTCAGCTCATTTCTACTGTTTTATATGATCCTAATCTCCTGTGCAGGGGATAGTCCCTCAACAAGTAAGATGGGGTTACCCTGTCAATTCGCTTCATCTAGATGGTCCTCCAAAGACATTCTGAGGCTAACTTTCATCTAGACAGTTCCTTACATCTGTGCCTAGAGATGTGTCCATTAATAGTTAATAGTAACCATCACAGACAAGGAAGGCGTACCTTGACTCAGGGTCTCAGAGGGTCTCGGTGCATCATGGCAGGGAAAGTGTAGAGGAGTTCACAGCACTGACAGTGTGTAACAGAGGCTCCTCAATACCGCTGACCAGGAAGCAGTTGAAACAAGTTGGAACCAGAAGAAAGAATAACCTTGAAGGCTTTTCTCTGGGTATCTACCTCTGCCAGCTTGTGCCCATGTCCCAAACAGGCCACACACCCTGAAACAGCACAATCCACTAGGAACCAGACATCCAAACTCATGAGCCTGTGAAAGGCAGTTTCCATTAACTATTGCACAAACCTTCCAATGAATACCATGGTTTAACAAAGAGACCTAGGTGCTGATTCACTCCTTATTAAAGATGGCAGGAATCCAGGGTCCATGGTGGGTAGCCAGCCTCCCAAACAGGCATTCTTGGCCTTGATTCCAAGAGTCCTGGCTCCAGGAGAAGCTGAGGGATGCTGGGAGTTTTCTTATCTCTCCCATACCTCCCTGCAGGTGCACATGGCCCCTTCATCTCAGGTCCAGCCGACTTTCTTCCCACTCATAATCCTCTGTTCTTTCTCTTCTCCCTTTCCCCAGACACTAGAAATACAAGTCTGTGACAAGCTTAAGAAAGTGGGAACTTTCCTTTGCCCAAGAGCAATTTTTCCCCATTCTGAGAATCCATGCTTCCTTCCTTTTAGACATGGATTTCTGATATTCAAAAGCCTAAGGTTTTTTTTTAATTGATTTTTATTGAGCTCTACATTTTTCTCTGCTTCCCTCCCTGCCCCTCCCCTCCCCTTCAGCCCTCTCCAAAGGTCCCCATGCTCCCAATTTACTCAGAAGATCTTGTCTTTTTCTACTTCCCATGTAGATTAGATCTATGTATGTCTCTCTTAGGGTCCTCATTGTTGTCTAGGTTCTCTGGGATTGTGATTTGTGGGCTGATTTTCTTTGCTTTATGTTCAAAAACCACTTATGAGTGAGTACATGTAATAATTGTCCAAAAGCCTAAGTTTTAAAACCTATAATATGGACTTTTCTTTACATTTCTGCAGCCCCTTCATTAAATGCATGAGTATCTTGAAATCTGCTTGCCACTGAGCTGGGGGTAGGGGCGGGAGGGGGTGAAGCGCAGTAGGAGGAAGGTCAAGTCTGACCTTGCAAACTTGTAGGAGAAATGAAAACAAAGAACCAGGCCGCAGAGCCTCTTTGGCTAACATACTTACCTTTTATTTCTGAAACTCTTCGTGCATCATTTTGTTGGGAGGCCTAGGATTCAAGGTAAGAATGCCACTTGTTTCTGGCTTCCTGGGAGAGCTCTTACCCTACACACTATCATAAAGCGTTGCACCGTGACCTGCCTGGGGCCTCTTTTCCTCTGGTTCTATTACACTCAGCATTGTGCACTGTGTCACTCATGATGTCCATTTGGTACTGATTTATGAGAACGAGGACAGATTGCTTTGTGTCTGCTTACACACCTTACTCTGCTGCTTTCTCTGTGGGCCCTGCAGCTCGGTGTTTTCGTGTGTGATCTGACTGTTGTGTACTTGGCGAAGAGCGAAGAGGAGACCTAAGGGCATCACAAGGAGCTCAACTTCTCCCCAACCAATAATGCTAAGATTCAAAGAAGCCACGCACAGAAGAATGAAACTCCCCCTTCAACAGGACAGAGAAAGATTGGGTAGATATTTAAATCTTACATCTGCATGATGTATTCAAATTCACATGATGCATTATTATACATTAATCACCAAGATTGAATTTTAATAGCTAACTATTGTGAGCAGGGTTGGAATAAGAGGGATCCAAACATGCACGCACACACACACACACACAAATACATATATGAATTGTGTGCATACATACATGTGCCCATGTGTGCATGTGTGTGTGGAGGCCAGAGGTCAACATCAGGTGTGTTCTTCTCTCGCTCTCCACCAGAGCTCATCGATTCCTTTAGATTGACTGGCTAGTGAGCACCCTCTGCTCCCCTAGCACTGGGGTTACAGACGCTTGTCACCACACCCAGCTTTTACATGGTGCCTAGGATCCAAAGGCAGGTTCTTATGGGTGTGCAGCAAGCGCTTTACCCACTAGCCACCTCCACGGTCCCTGGGGATTGATAATATTTACCATTAGCCAGGAAATTGCCAAACTGTAACTGAGTATGTGTCTCTGAGCTGTGCTTTCCACTGCATGCAATCCTATTTAGGAATGCTTATCGGGGGTTATACTTACCTTACCTTTGCAATAAAATATTCTGCCAGATTTTGTATAGAAAAACCACATTAGGAAGAACAGCTTAAATAATGGTGATCCATGGTAATCCTGCCCCATTCACAGTCTAACTACTCTGTGGGGAAGATGGTCCAGCTGGTTTCCTTACAAAGACACAGCCATGCTTGTTGCCAAAGCCACAGTGGCCACATGAACACTATAGTGACACAGTCTGGTTTTACCAGTAGTGCTGGTTCAGCTTGACCCATTGGCAGGCATCCATCTGTAGCCACTCTACCAACTTGCTCATCTGGGAGGCACTTACCTAGCAGAAGAAAATGACAGCATGGGGTCCTAGCGCCTTTTCCTGAAAGTCAGAAATGCCAAGTTAGTCCTTAGGTGAAGATCACTTCTTCAAAGCCTGTCCCAGCAGAGGTGTTCACTCCCGATTTGCATGGGTACACTCCACTACGCTGTGTCGTGGAGGGAAAGAGACTTGGACTGTCATTCCCGAGAGTAATTAAAGGGTTCGCCCATCATTCTTCACGTCCTCTGCTGGAGCTGAGGTGACCACGTGGCACTCTGCAGCTGAATTCAGACATCAAACAGTCAGCTGCATCTCTTTCATCAGAAAACGAGCGGCTCGGATGCTGAGGACGGCAGCTGGGATGCATCTGCTCCAGGAACTTCACCTTAACTGCTGGGTAGTGTGACAGCTAGGAGGTCTAAACAGCAGGTGTGTCCTATCCTTCCTTGCCTTATCAGGGACATGGGAGGTGCTAGGATCTGTCTGTCTGTCTCCTGATTTCTCTTGGAGTGAAGAGTAATAGAGAGAGAACAGAAGGAAACACTATAGCTGGGTGAGCTATGATAGGGAGTTACATGTCTGTAGATGTCATATCCTTAAAGCCAATCAACCACAGGTGGAATTTGTTTTTCAAAAGTTGCACTATTGGGGAGGTTGAGGCAGGAAGATCTCCAAGGCCAGTCAGTCTGGCCAATCAGTAAGCTCCACTCCAGGTTTAGTGAAAGAACCTGTCTTAAAGAATAAGATGGAGAGGAATTGAAGAAGATATCTGACATCAAGTTCCATCCTCCACACGCATGCACATACATACGAACACATGTACCAGCGTATACAGGAGCACACACACACTATTTCAATGAACATCTTATTTTCCAACAATATACCCTACATTATATTAAACAATACAGATAATATGTAGATAATGTAGAGAGGAAGTATACACTGCACCATATACATATTCTATATAAGGCACTTGAGCATCTTCAGATGTGTTAGTCAAGGTTCTCCAGAGGACCAGAGCTGCTAGAACGAATATATATGGGTTTTATTAGAATGACTTACAGGCTGTGGTCCAGCCCTGTCTCCTGATGGACAGTCCAAGAATCTAGTAGTTGTTCAGTCCACTAGGCCAGACGTTTCAGTTGGTCATCAACATAAATTGGAATCCAGAAGAAGTAGACTCTAATGCCAATGAGAAATGACTTGCCAGTGAGAGAGAGAGCAAGCAATAAAAGCTTCTTTCTTTCATGTCCTTTATATAGGCTGCTGGCCCTGATTCAGGTAGGTCTCCCCACCTCAAAAGTTCCAGTTAACTGAAAATTCCCCACAGCTGTGCCCATCAGCTTGGGTGTTTAGTTAATTCCATATGCAAGCAAGATAAGAGCCAAGAGTAGCCATCACATCAGATTTTGGCATTTTTGCAGGGGTAGGCGTGAAACTGATCCCCATGGCGACTGAGGGGCAACAACAGCAGTGAAGATCTGCCTAGGTTAGAAGCGTCCCCTTGAGGGGGTGATTTCCCCTGCAGCCTTGCAATGATGTCTTTCTACAATGGGCTGTAGGAGTGGGGGAGAACCAGCAAAGGACAGGTGTTGGGCCATCTCTGCACTGCCAATCATAACTATCTGACTAGTTCTTAGGCCACAAGCCCAACCCTCAAAATGACTAAGATCAGGTAAAGCCCCAGCCAATCAGGTAGGGATTCCCACTGCACATCCAGCCCAGATGGCTCGCTCCTTGCCATTCTTGGTTCCTGGCTGATACCTGTTTTGCCCCCTGGTTCATGGAAGTCAGAACTTGTTAGTATCAAGAAGGATACTACTTCAAACTGGCCCAGCTAGAAAGAGATTACCAGTCACTCCTACAGGTGAGTTTTAGAGCCAGCTGGATGTAGGGACTCCAGTGAGTTCACCAGGACTCGGCTGCTCATCTTCTCTTAGCCCTTCACTCTATGCTGACTATGCTTTCTGCAGAGTCCCACCTCTTGAAGGCACAATGGCTGCCAGAAGTGCCCAGTTTATGTCCCCAAACTACAAGTGTCACACAACAGCCAGAATGCCTATGCCCTTAGAAGGCCCTCCACTGGCTTTGGGAAAATCATCCAACATTCTTGGGTTGGGATCATTGGGGCTTGGTGAAAGGTTCCATAACCCCTAGTTTAGCAGGGGGTGACCCTCCATTTAGAGCACTTGGGCTGAAAGTAGGGTACATTTTAATCCCACATGAATAAAATGAAGCCAGTGGCAAAACCACACAAGTCTTGTTGCCTCCTCTTCTAACACAGTCTGAGGGTCCATGGTAGCAAGAGGGTGACAAAGACATTGGTGTGAGAATGGGTAAGAGTGTTGCATGTGTGCGTCTAAAAGTGACTGGGGTTGAGGATTTGTCTGTAAACACAAGTGCTTCAGAGTTCTCACAGTGTGAGAACATAGTTCTCCAGCGATGGATGTGGGCACACTTACTGCACCATTGTCTACACAGCTACATTGTCTACCCCCAGTGTCAACTTCCCTTTGTCTGTTTTCCAGAACACTTCCTTGTATGGGAATGTGGAGGTAGGGGAAGGAGTGGTCAGGCTGCTTCCTGATCTGCAAGTGACAGCTAAACTGTACCCTGAAGGATGAGACCAGGCAGCAGCCGGAGAGTGTGCACTGTGTGCTGAGGGCACGCGGAAGTGCTCTGTGTCAAGGGCACAGCATCCTGCCCTGTGAGGAAGAAGAAAATTCTGCAATGTTAACGTATCCCCACCTCAGCTTTCTGTCCTGTTCTTGCGGTCTTCCTCCTCCCTCTGCTGCGTTATTGCGGAAGCATTCATTCTGTCGGGAGGAAAAGCATAATGACAAAAGACCGATAAAGAGGATGTTTCTTGGCTTTAGCACCTCAAAAGTCCAAGTTTGAGGGGAATAGAAAAGAAATAGCTTTCTAGTCTTCCCCATCCATGATTCAGTGAAGAGTTTCTCAAGGCTGAGGCACGAGGAGCCAGTTCTGTGATGACTTCTAGTGGCAAAAAGCAGGGAAAAGAGAGTCCCCGTGAAGGCGCCTCATGCTGTGGGCTACTGTGCAGCTGTTGAGATGAATGCATTGAATCCGCCCAGCTCATTTGGAGGG
This sequence comes from Ondatra zibethicus, assembly GCA_004026605.1. Lineage (NCBI taxonomy): Eukaryota > Metazoa > Chordata > Mammalia > Rodentia > Cricetidae > Ondatra > Ondatra zibethicus. The sequence goes on along the minus strand of PVIU01022028.1, from coordinate 3,370 downwards.
GCTACCCCTTGGGTTTTCTGGTTAGCGACTCAAGGGAGGCTTAGAAAAATGTTTGCCACAAGGCCTTTCTCTGTAGAATAAATGATGGCCATTTCTGTAATTAACATATATATTTGCATATTCACATATGTTTATATAAACACGGTAAAGAGTCTGGAAAGATATACACTGTGTGTCCGGGGAGACAAAAAGGTGGGAAGGCAAGAAAGTTAAAGTACATAGAATAAAATATAAATAGTACATAAATGAGAGAATTTCACGGATGCAATGGGATGTATGTATGTGAATATATAATTTATAACATGTCACATCTGTGCATATTATACCCAGATGTTCCCTTCAACTCAAACAACACAGATGTGCACAAGAAAACTCAAGAAAAAGAATAGTAACATCTATATTGTGCAGTTCCTACACTTACATAAATTGCTCAAATTATGTTTCCCAAGGCTCCTGCATTCCCCCACTTTGAAGCAGCCAGTGACAGAACCCATCTTGGTAACACATAGAAATTATTGACACACACTAGACACCTAAGCAATGCTTTGAAGAGAAGCAGGAGAATTCTCAAAATCAATAAAGTGCCCGTTATTGTGTAGAAGACTGTGCTCTGGGTTGGGAAGATCTCAACTGTGCAGCACTTGGTTGGCATGTGCAAGGCTCTGGGCACTATTGCTCAGCAGTGCAGTACAGGCATGGTCCTCTACACACCACACACACAAAAATTATGCTTAGAGAAACAAGGTGAAGAATAAACTCATGCTGTCCTCTAGGAAGAAAGCAAAGTAAATGCGTGTTTGATTCAGGAAGTCTAGAAATGATAGTGAGGGAGAGAGAGGCTCCATCCTGAACTTCACAGCACGGCTGTAACCTTCATGTGTTGCACAAGCTGAGAACGGAACACAGGGCACTAGCAAAGTGAGACGTGACAGACCTTCCCACCGCTGCTGTCCCAAGGCCCTGACTAGTGGGAGTCACGCTTCTCATGTTCCTTTGTTCACCCATGCACATCAGTAGAGATGGATCCGTGAAAGTCACAGAAGCCTCGGGATCGAGTGGAGCATGAAGCATGGGCAGCTGCTCAGTCCGTGCTGGGTGAATGCGTGAATGAGGAGCTGAGTGACTGAAAGGTTAGCGGTGGGTGAATGAATGTGTGAGACACAGGTGAATGAACATAGACTCCCCAACCTGCGATCCATCCAAGAGCAATGTCCTTTTGAGTCTCAACATGCTTCCTGCAGGCTGGGAATGGAGAAAAATGACCTAGCCTCCATCAGTGTCCCCCTCAAGCTTCTTTGCCTGGTCATGTGGCCAAGGGAGCCAGTAGGCAGATTGCCAGATCTCTGTTATATATTCACGACTGGAGCTGGAGGGAAAATCACAACACCCAGATAAGTGTGGAACTGGTTTCTGCCCACAGAGCATTCAGAGACCCTGGTTAGAAGATGAGCCATGGTGGATGGGAGGCATCCTGGGACCTTTAACTCCCAAGGACTTTGAAGAATTACTGGAAGAATACTAAACAGACACAGGAATAGGCTTCTTCAAAGAGCACATTCAGGTGGCTAAGAGAGTCAAGGCTTGCCACACCATCCCATGAACCCTCAGTGGAGAGAATCGACTCCTCCCAGCTATCCTCTGGCCTCCTCATGTTTCCTCATGCTTACACACATCATACATGTATCCAATAATGATGAATGAAATATGCTCTCAAGACCACATCTGTAAGGAGAGACGCTACCAAGAGTCAGCCCTATAGGAACATTAGAGAAAATGGGTGGAGCATCTCTACTCCAGGCCTCCGGTGACCTTCTCAAAGAAAGGGATCAGAAGAGGACAGCAGTCAGGGCTGGTCTCAGACAGCCCCTCTGCACTGTATGTCAACTCCTGCCAGATTCCTGACCTCACACAAATTCTCACCTCTCCTTATCTGCAAAAAGGGATAATAACATAATAGTAATGGTTTTCCAGTATTGTTGTGCAGATTAAATGAGCAGATAAATAGTCGATAGCAATGCTTAACACATCCTTATTTCAGTGTGTGCTCATGTTCATGTGTGTGTGAAGGTTCACATGTGGAGATGCGTGTGCTCATGTGTGTGCATGCACCTGGAGGTCAGAGGACGACCTGGAGTATTATTCCTTGGCACTTGTCCTCTTCTTTTGAGACAGGACCCCTCACCAAGGAGTCTCTGCCGGCTGCCAGTGAGCCCTGTTGGTCTACCCATCTCCTCCTCCCCCAGCACCGGAAGTCTAAGTGTGGATCACCATGTGGATCACTCACACCATTGTGTGAGTGTTGGGGATCAAACTCAGATCCTTGCCCTTGCGTGGCAAGCAATGACCAACTGAGTGAGCTGCCACCTCAGTCCCAGCCGTTGAGGATTTTAAGAACCATTAATGTTGGTTCCTTTGTCCGCATTCTACCCTAAGAAGAGTTCTAGAAAGGAGACCGAGGGAAGGGTACAGGGGCCACAGACAGAAGGCTTGGGCTGAGGTCTTGAGCTCAGGCATCACAAAGGCATGCTTCTGCCACGTCCTACCAGTATGACCTTGACCTCAGCTCCTTCACATAAGAGTATAACACCAGATTCATGGAGAACACACATTAACCATGCTGTGATAAATAGTTATTACTAAAGAGAACCACAATAAAGTAGATCCCAGAGGGAGGTGAATAAATTAAGCATGACATTTCTTCCTTCCCCCATCTTTCTTCTCTTCTCCCAGATTTGTTCCAGGCCTCATCATTACCGTCTTGTGTTTCTATTTTAATCGTGTTATAGGTTTACAGTACTTCCCCCTGCATCTTTATATGCTATAATTTGGGTACTATTTTTATACAGCGAGACCATTTTTACCGAGAACAGATTCAATTGTCTTTCGGCATATATCATTGTTTATCTTAATTAATGCTAAAATATTCTTAGGGGGAAAAACACATCCCACTGAGTATTATGCAAGGAAACTTAGCATTCACTTTTGCCTCCCTCTTGTCTGGCATATCAATTTATAAAGGTCTCAGCATCCTGCTATTTCAATGAAGATATTGCTTTTAAACACAGACACCCTTCTGTGGGAATTAAGTCACAAGGTGTCAACAACAGGTGGGGATTAGTACCTGTGAGGTGACTTGTCAGGGCTGCATGATTGACAGTCAAAAGAAGGGAAGGCCGCCACAGGTGGGAGTAGCAGCCAGTGAAGTCACAGGCTTCATCTCTGATTCAGGGCAGGGTGGTTTCTGTGAGGACAGCCGGTCAGGCTGGACTCTGGGATCCTGAGGGCTGAGCCTGAGGCTTGTGGAACAGTCTAGTGTATCAGTTACTTTTTGTTGCTGTGACAAAAATTCTGGCAAAAGCAACTTAAGGAA